>JAHQIV010000464.1:0-20623 GCA_030463285.1 Phytophthora europaea
GTAGTCCACGCCGCGCTCGAGGTCGTCCGGGTGCACGCCGCGCTTGGCGGCGCACAGGAACTCGCCCCGGTCTTCCTTCTCGCAGGCCGAGAAGACGTCGTCGCTGTCGTGGTAGTTGGACACGTTCTTGGGGAAGGCGCCCTGACGCACCAGCTCGAGGAAGTTCCAGCGCGAGCCCAGCTCCGTCTTGAAGTTCCAGAAGTACCAGCCGTGGCCCAGCGCGAACGCGTTGAGCTTCTTCAGGTTGAGGTTGCGGGCGAACTCGACGTCGTCGTCCTGCCCGAACGCGGTGTCGCTCGTCACGGGGCACTTGCCGAAAGCAGGACCCGACTGCCCCGTGCCGTAAGGCCCCTGAATGGGTTTGGTGGTGTCGAGCGGCGTGCCGGGGAAGCCCTCGCCGAGGTAGGTGCTGTGCACGGGGCAGTCCACCAGGCGGCACTGCGTGTTGGGGAACCCGGGCAGGTTGTCGTTGAAGCCGTTGAGCCACATAGCGCAGTTGTCGGTGCCCAGAGACCACTCGCCCACGATCACCGGCATGACCGCGTTCTCCATGTCGGCGATCGTGTACTTCTGCTGGCAGGCGTTGGAGAAGTAGTCGGAGCGCGTGCCCGGCGCCATCCACGCCTGGTAGATGTGCGTGTCCAAGGCGATGTCCGGACACCCGCGCATGAACTGCGACCAGTACTGCACGCCGAAGCGGAACGAGTCGTGGATTACGAACTTCCAGTGCGGTGCACGCGCCTTCACGCGCTTGTACGAGCGCCAGTAGAAGTCCTTGAGCAGGTCCATGGGAGTGAGTTCCCACGGCTCGTTGGCAGGCTCCAGCCCGACGATCGCTGGGTGCGAAGCGTACCGCTCAACGATAGCGATGACGGTGTCGAGCGAGTGCACCAGGTGCTCGTAGTTGATGGACGTGTACGTGGCCGTCTTGGCGTCGAAGCTCCCGACCCACTCAGCCGACCGAACAGACCAGTGCTCGAACATGGTCGCACCTACAGGCTGCGTGCTCATGGTGGACGTCCACCTGACGGTGGAGCTCTTGCCGCTGTTGTCGAAGCCGTTCTGCGAGCCCTTGAGGCCGTGGATGTCGAGCAACAGGTCGATCTTGTACTTGTCCGCCAGGTCGGCCACGCGGTCGAGCTCCTCGACTGCACCATCCGTGCAGCCGACGTAGGGCTCGTAGGGTCTGAACATCCAGTCGCCAACGGGGACTCGCAGGGAGTTGACTCCAGCCTCCGCCATCTCCTTGATGTCGGCTTCGGTGACCCAGTTGGCGTAGTGGATCCGAAGCTGTCGGTTCGCCTCCTCCTTGCCCAGTGCAGTGCAGAAGGAGTACGTGTCCATCGCAGTCTTCTCCGGAGCCTTGTCGCCGTAGCGGTCTTGGGTCCCCAAGAACTGGTAGAAGAGCGAAGGGGTGATCCAAGGCTCCAGCACGAGCCAACCGCCGAGGTTGGCGCCGCGCAGTTGCTTGTCGAACGGGGTGGCGTGCAGGTCACTGGAGCACGTTTGGGTCTCGTCGTTGGGTCGGAAGTCCGCGAAGAAGCCCGTGTCGGCAGCGTAGGCCGCGTCTTCCTCGTTCTCCCAGAACCACTGGGCGTCCTTCTCCACTTGGGAGTTTTCGACGGTCTCAGCCGCCGTGAGACTCAGCGCCACCGCCAATACGGCAGCTTGGAACACGGAATTGCGCAGCACCATCGTGGAATGCAGTGAAGTGTGCAGTGGCTTCGCGTGTGTGTTGGTCTTCAAGGTGCAAAATTGAAAGTGAACTGAGAGCGAGCTCGGCCTTGAGCGTAGGAACCTAAGAGGACTTTAGACGGCGACTTCGACCTCGAGACGATCATCCATGTACCGGTATCCCTCCTGTGTTGGTTTCAACGTCTCGACTCTCGAGGGTGATGTCGTCCGGCTGCTCCGGGAAGCTGCCGGCTGAGCGACTATCTAAGCGAAACTTATCCTCTCGATGGGAGAGCTTCGCTTGCTTGCTGGGCGAGCCTGTCCCGTCAAGAGGATGCCCCCAGCTCAGCCCACCAAGTAGAAGGGCCAGCTGGCAGGGGACATCCTCCGCACACTGGGGGAGCCGACGTGCACGTTATTATAGAAGTTGCAACGGCCGATTGGTCGGCCGGCTTTGGCTGTGTGAGAGCGAACACGCAAAGCTCACACAGGAACTGGTGCGTCTATTGCGGTGGTGCTGCCCACGTGTATTGGCGTGCAGTTGTCAGCGAGAGGATCTCAGCTGGAGCTGAACCTGTCGAGCTTGTCGTCCGTCGTAGGGTTGCAACTTGCAACACGAGTGCGTCGTCGGCCGGCGGTACAGTGTCAGCTCCGCGCCAGACCGATTTGCCGTGTTTGCCGGCCCGTGGGACTGCGTAAATTTGCCGACGGGCTAGCGCGCCGCGCGCAATTGCGACTTGCGCTCACGAGTCGCAACGAGCCTGAAGCAAACGGCCAGGAGCATAGCGCCGGTAACGGACGCATAACGGTCGCAATAACGGACGGCACCATTGACTCACGGATGTTCCGGCCTCGATGTTCCGGCCTCGAGGGCGATGGGGGATTCGCCAGCCGTCAAAGGTCGCAGTCTACATGTGCGTGCACGCCGCTGCACTGAAGGCCTGCGAGTGCGACCGATTTTTAGGTCACTGCGGGTGACACCGGCGAGCAGAGCATGGAGGTGCCCTCCAGACATGCAGGGGCATCGGCCCAGGTCCACTAGCGGGGAAAATTTTCACATCTCTTCAAGCTTATCTTGGGTTACGTAGATGTAGTGCACCCATCTACGACAAACATGTGGGCTGCCCTTCAACGCGTTCCCCAGCGGACTGCAGCCCGGCAGGTATATTGCTCACTCGATTGCTCACTTTGTACGCTTCTTCAATGTCAAGCCACCGAGCATTAATCTTCTAACTAGGCTGGCTAGCTTCATGCGCCCGCCTCATTCATCATGACGCAGATACTGTAGGTTTCTCTCCCGTCTTATCCTAGACTGTTGAGTGACGGCCTCGAAGTGGCTTTTGCCGCGGGGCTGTCTGCTAAGTTACATGTAGTCCCGCGGCCTTTTTGTAGGTCAAAACGTTTTCATTGTGGCATCGATAGCGTTGACTTGGGGGGTAGTAAGTTCAATGCGCTGGTGTTCATCGGCATGAATACTGTAGATAAGAGCTACGCATATACATGTACTGCAAACCCGCGCTGGAGGAGTGCCGCACGTTGAAGTACATCCTTGTCGAGATGGATAACCGCGATATGACTCCCGGCAATCTGTGTTGCACTACTACCATAGTGATATCTTGCCTTGAGATTCTCCAATGCAAGCTCATCCCCCCACTTTTATTTCGCACTAGTGCTAGATGAACCGGTACGACCGTGTCTGCGAAAGATCGATAGATCGAGCACATTAAATGTCCGCAATTGTTTTTGCGGATTTTTACGGAAAAGATATGGCTTTCGTCCGTCCGAGCCACTCAACTCTTGATTCGATGGGTTCTAATCTTACTTCACAACAGCAATTATGCTCTTTTTGCGTGTTTATTTGGATCATCAACATCTCACTACAGAATGAAACCAAAATGCAGACGTAGCTCAGAGATTGCTGCTTGAAAGAAGCCAAATTGTACTTGTACTTGGCTTTGTCATCACAACTCCAGTGAATTAACACAGCATCAGGCCCCTGCTCCTGCTGACTTGGATTTTGGAAATGATAGAGAAAATCGTCCGAAAAAAATTCTCGCAAAAACTCCACTCGACAGCACTGGCCTATGGTTTTTCCATCCAACAAATAAAATTCACTAGTCCAAGACTAATCGTAAAATTCTTCAATAGTTCATGTGTTTCGAGTCTTCACTAGTGGAATCACGCACAAGCATCCTATTTTCAGTCTGTTCGCTTATCGCGCTCGACGACTTCGTCACATGCTTCAAATAGTTTGATTTCAACGGCATTGAAACCCCTCACTGCCGCTCCAGCTATACAGACACGGGTTTGCGAGTCTATCGGAGGACCAAGTACCTGCCAACCCCATGCGTTTGGGCTCTCCATCCAGCACATGGCCCTGAACAAAGTGTACGCAGCTGCAGCAGACGACGAAGAAGGCGTGACTCTGGCATCCACGGAAGACGGCACCCACTCAAGCTCTCGACCCCCACAACTCAAGAAATTAGCAGTGAAATCTGCTCCTCGAAAGCCCAAAGACCCATTCCACCGTCGATTGCGACGTAATGTGCTGAACCAGTATAACAAACTTTCGTGGAGTACACGGCAGACGATCAACGTGGCTATCAGCTTGTCTGCGGTGCTGTACGCGTTCATCTCCGTCCCTTTCCGGATCGGGTTTCTATACAACCCGTTCGACGCAACTCAAGACGAGCGACGGCGGTGGACGTGGGAGCTGGCCGTCTTCACCCCTATGGACGTGGTCACCGACTTGATCGGCATTCTCGAGTTCGTGAATTTCTACCGCTTGTGGCGGAACGCGCTCACACATAAAGAGGAAGAAACGAATTTCGACAAGGACGTGAAACTCATGCGCGGCATTTCCAAGCGACTACGGAACACAAACGTCTTGCTGCGTGCTAGGACGTCCGTGGGGCTACGACAAGGGAAAGCCAAGTGGACGCTCGCAAACATCGGACGGACCACGACGCTGTACGACAGCACAGCGGATGATTTGGTGTTCGAGAAACAGTCCCGTGCAGCGAGGAAGTGGGAGTTTGCGATGGAAGTTTTCGCTCTCGTGCCTTTCGAGCTCATTCCGCTAGCGCTCGGAGTATACGACGCCCTCCACATAGCGCATCTGAACAAGCTCTGCCGCTTCTACAAAGTTCGCCGCTGTTTCGCAAGACTGAGCAAGATCTACTCGGACCAACCGTGGGTGCAGCATCTCTCGTCGACAGGCATCCGAAGCCTTGTTCGCACAATAGGGTACTGCGCTGGGGCGTGTCATTGGGTAGCTTGCGGGTATATGTTGGTCGCGCATGCTCAATGCGGCGTCTCTCTTCATAGCTGTGACCCTGAGATCGAGACGAGCTGGATCGTGCGTGACCGACTTCATGGCGCGACGGTGGCTCGAAAATACGGCCGCACTCTTTACTGGGCGTCGAGGACGATGGTGCTACTGGGATACGACGACGTGACTCCCGTCTCGAATGGAGAAACGATCTACGGGATTTTTGTTCAACTCGTCGGCGCACTCTTCAGCTCGTCCATGCTGGCCACCTTCCTCTTTATTTTTCGCTTCCGCAACGCCCGATACGCCGCATATTCGGCCCATGTAGACAACGCACGCGAGTACATGCACTCGAACAACATTCCTCGCGTGATTCGGCACAAGGTGATGGCGTATTTTACCTACACGTGGGATACGCACCACGGTCTCGACAGCGAGGAGGCTCTGCATCTCATGCCCAAACATCTCCAGTCCAGAGTGGTGGCCACGTTGAAGGCGAGTCGCATCCGACAAGTGAGTTTCTTGGCCAAAGAGAGCGTCGAGTTCATCAACCTGCTCGCTCTCGCGCTCGAGAGACGAATCTACTCGCCCACCGACCGCATCATCGAACCGAGGACCAACGCGCACATGTTCTTCGTCATTCGAGGCAACGTCATGATAACCCCCGACAGCGGGACCAACCCGAGGGAATGTTTGACCGGCGACTACTTCGCTGAGATATGTCTGCTCTTCCCAGAGCTCTACATGGAGAAGGCCGTCGCGAGGACCTTCTGCGAGCTCTACGTGCTGGCCAAGGCCAAGTTCGACGATGTGGTGACGCACTTTTATCGAGGCAGTGAGGCCACAGTGCTGGCTCAGATGGCCGGCTCCTTCGACAGGTATGTCACTCAACAGCGCAAAACGCAAAAAGTTTTGGGTAATGACGGCCGCGATCGCAGTAGCGTTCACATGACTCATCGACGTATGAGCGACATGTACATGCCCGGGATCGGACCGAAGGACATCAACTGGAACTTCCCAGACTCTACGTTTCGCATGATTTGGGATACGCTGCGTCTCCTAGGAGTCATCTACGTCGCGTTTGAAGTTCCGTACTACGCTGTATTCGTTTCCATGGCCGATGGAGAAAATATGTTCGTGGACACTTCTTTCGTCACGCTCCGATACGTCTGCACGCTCCTGACCGAAGCCTTCTTCGGAGTTGATATCGTCCTTCAGGCGCGGTTTCTGGCTTACATGGACCCCGTTGCCATGCTAAATGTCGAGAATCCGTCGCTCATTTTCGCCGCTTATCGCCACAACGGCTTTTATCTGGATTTGCTTGCGTGGTTGCCTGTGGGTCTGGTACTAGAATCGCTACCGAGTGTTTCAAACTACGCGTGGCTTCTACGCTTGCTGCGTTTATCTCGGTTGCGCTTGTTCCCGTATTTGCTCCGAGAACTGGCCGACGTGCACAGCTTAAGCTCCAAGATCCACCTTTTTGTCTCCTTGTTGCTGAGTGTGACGCTGCTTTTGCACGTTGTCGGGTGCGGGTGGTTCGAGACCGCGTGGATTCCACGCGGCACCCAGTCTTTTAGTGGCGAAAGCATGGCAACAATGCACGACCTCACTCGACCCGAGTGTCTTCGCCAGGCCACGCTTTTTGGCAACTGTTCCTGGGTCAAATTCGACTGCTACGCTAACGTCGGGGAAGTGTTCCCTGTTGAGGACAGCACATCTACCTACGAGAGCACATTCGCCTACGTGCGTGCGGTCTATTGGTCGGTGGTCACTCTGACAGCGGTCGGGTATGGAGACATTGTCGCCTTCTCCACCGCGGAAAGCTACTTTGCGGCTATCTGGATTTTCATGGGCGGCATTATCAACTTCGGCGTGGTTGGTGCCATGTCCAGTACCATTGCGAACGCAATGGCAGCGCGTCACCACCACCTCGAGCTGCTCAACACGCTGAACAGCATCATGGGACGGTTGTCCATCTCGGAGAAGCTCAGCGCCGAGATCCGCCGGTTCTACATTCACCACTTCACGGGCCGCAAAGTCGCGTACGAGTCGCAGCTCCTATCGCACCTCCCTGACCAACTGTGCTACCAGATCTCGTCGCTTCTCCACGCCGAGGCCGTGAAGAGCGTGAGGCTCTTTGACTCCGCGAGTCGAAAGTTTCTCAACCAAATCACGGGCAAATTCCGACATCGCACGTACGAGAACGGCGAAACCATTTTCCTCGAAGGCGACGTCTGTCGGGAGTTCATCGTCTTCTTACGCGGGAGCAAAGTCAACGTCTTCTTCCGCACGCGCAAGGTGCCGGCACGCGCTCTTCAAGAGGGCGACTGCTACGGCGTCTACGAGTTTTTGCTTCGACGCGCTCATGCTGCCACGTTGACAGCGGCGTCCACAGTCCACGCGTCCGTCATGACTCGGGTGGAGTTTGATGTCATCCAAAGGAAGTTCGACGAGGACTTGCGGAGTATGAAGCTAGAGGCCCAGACACTTTGGGATGAACAGCAGACCTGTCTCCGACGCGTGGTGCGGAACCTCGAGCGACTCAAGTTGAAGCCGCATGTGCTCCAGACCCCCAGTCTTTTCTACCAGCAGGACACTGTCGTTGAGAGCAACACTCGGAAAAGCGGCAGCATTGCCATTCGAGACACGTACGCCACCCGCACGACGTTCATCAACGCGTGGAATGCCGGAGTTACCTTCTGGAACGTGTACAACGCCTTCTTCGTGATTTTCCGGATCGGATTCCACTCGCACCTGCACTTCTCGAGTGAGCTGAACCTGCTCGTGTGGTTCATGGACTTGTGCGGCGACATGTACTTGGCCATGGATATCTATCTCCACTTGTACTTCTTTGGCTGTACGGAAATTTCGGTTGACAACCTGGTGCATCGGAAGTGGGTCGACCGAGTCTACCGACGCAGCACGGCGTTCAAATGGGACCTCGTGGCTTCCTTGCCACTTTACGTCCCGGTCGCAAGTGAGTCGCTACTTGTCAGCGTTTGTCGACTGCCGCGTCTAATTCGCTGTCTCGATCTGTGGGTGTATCTGGACGAGGTCATTGTGCAGGTGCAGCAGCACTTCGCATCCCGCAACGTGTCAGCATATCTTGGCCCAGTCAAATTAATGATCGTCCTCGTACTAGTCGCGCATTTCGTTGGGTGCATCTTCCTGTGGATTTCCGAGCACGAGTGCGAGTACTACAAGAACTGCTGGATGGCGCACGACCACCTTCTGCACGAGTATCAGCACGCGTTGCCAGTCCTGTACTCGAAAACTTTCTACTGGGCCATCACGACTCTGTTGCTTGTGGGGTCACGCGAAATCGTCCCCCGAGACATCCTCGGAACCATTTGGACGCTTCTCACGTGTCTGGGCTGTACCTTTGCCATGGGGTACATCGTCGGCGAGATTTCGGAGCTCATCTTGGATTTAGGCAAGGAGACGAAGAAATACAAGAACCGCATCGCGAACTTTGAGGGGTTCGCACAGGCGAACGAGCTTCCTGAAAGTCTGCGCGCGCGCGTTGGGTTCTTTTTCCGCGTTCAGTTCGAGAATACGCACGGACACGACTTGGATCACACGGTGCACAAACTCTCCGCGAATTTGCGTCTCCGGCTGATGCTCGAGATCTACGGCGGGTCCCTGGCTCGGCTCCCGATTACCCACTTTCTATCCTCTGCACAGATTAACAACATGGCATTGCGCTTGCAGTCCGAGCTTTACATCCCGGGCGATAACATCCTAGTCGAGGGTACGCTGGGCAACCACTTGTGCACTTTGCGTAAGGGTTTGGCCGCAGCGTTTTGGACCAAGTCGGTCTCCAGCGTCGCAGTGATCATGGAAGGCGCGCTCTTCGGGGAAGCTGCGTTCTTCCTCCCCGACCAACGTCGGCTCGTGACAGTGCGGGCCACCACAACGTGCGAGGTGTTGTACATTTCCAGACACGACTGGGAGGAGCTCTGGGCCCCCACCGGAGACCAATCCGACTTCAAAGTGCAGAAGTACGAGCTCCATTCCATCCTGGACTGGGTGAGCAACCGCCTTCATCGATATCAGCGCCGCTGCATCCACGTGGCTCGAAAGGCGAAACATGAACTGGCGGTGCGTCAAGGGCTGGCCAACCTCATGTCGTTTGCGGCACCGGGCAAACGGAAGTCGCGCCTCAGCATCTCTCAATTTCGTCGAAGCAGCACAAACGTGCTCATGTTGTCGTCCGGTTCCTCCATGCTGTCGATACCTCGGAATCCGCAGCAACCGCAGCAGCCGAGGCTGACTCCGATGAAGTCGTTCCTATCTCCAGAACTGCAGGCTCTGCACAGGAAGGCCAAGTATCTGTTAGAGAAAACGGACAAGTACGCGCAGTTAGTTCGTCCTGCCATCGCCGCGACGCAGATCCGTCGCCCGACACTTACAACCACCGGAATGTCGACAAGGAGATTGCTACGGACAATGACAGCGAGAAGAAGCGTCCTGTGGGCCACAACGACTAAGCGGAATTTGGGTCCAATGCGTCCTACCAACCCTCCGTTTTACCGGGGCAGTCAGGGTGTTAGCGCTCCAATGAGGGCGGCACGAAGTACCAGAGGTGACAGTCCACCCCGACATGAAAAAGGGGCCAGCGCATCGGCACACAAGATCATCCAGAACCAGTTCATGGTCGACCTTAACCCCATCAACAAACACCTCAAGACTACGTTAGCTGACGACACTCTGCAGCGACTGGAGGACGAGTGTTGGCGGCGAATGAAGCTCATAGCGGCAATGCAGCACTGCGTCCGAGACCTGCTGGACGCATTGATCCCGCCGGAGCATGACCTCACGAGGTCTTACAACCGAAGCGCAATTAAAGCTGCTCCAGGGTCACGAGCTCAAATCAATCCAAACCCTTCTCGTAGGAAGTCGAGACAGCTCGAGAAAATGCACTCGGCGCACATGGACGAGCTCGAGATGCACAAGAAGGGAGCCGAGCTTCTGGCCAAGCAATCGCGTGATAAACACCGACGGTTGGTCAATGCTGCTGCCAACGCACGAACGCCTCAAACGGGGGCATTGTTTGGAAAATCCACTGGCCCAAACGCGCGTCGATTTACAACTGGCGTGAAGCACCTCCGTCACGGTCGACACGGCGCAATGTGGGGCTCGAAAACGGGTCCAAATGAACAAGTCAAAGCTACGCTTGAACGAATGCGTCGCTGTCGATCGTTGCCGACATTTGGGAGCAAATTCTTCGAGAGCGTTCGGGAGGAGGAGGCGAATCGACTCATGGTCGAAGATGTTTGGACTGTGGGCGCTGACATCGACTTTGAGACCATAAAACGATGCCAGCGCCCCCAGTACGAGTCTCAGCTACGCTTGTACCATCAGTACCGCATGTGGAAGGGCCTGGATGGGGTGGAAACTACCGGACAACACGAGCCGCGGCAGGCCCTTAGTAAAGGCAGCAAAGCAAGCAGACGACACTCAAGACGGAGGTCACTGCGTTTGCACCTCCAAGTTACGAACAGTTTGCGTCGCATTAGCGGCAGGTTTGACGCGCATGATCATGTTGACCCTCAATTGATCTTCCAGCGTTCGCTTCGGGCCGAGGCGACCGACAGGAAGACCAAGGAGTTTATCAACTTCATTAAGCGCATTGGCAAGATTTGGGACGCGGTGATGCTGTTGGTGGCAGTTTACCACGTCGTCATCACGCCGTTCAAGTTGTGCTTCCCACACGAACTGACGGAGCTTAACGCTGAGACTCTGCGCGTTTGGGCGGGGTTTGAGGTCTTTTTGGACTTGTTGTGTCTGTTTGACGTCGTTCAGAAGGTGAACGAGGCTTCGCTCGCAAGACGAAGCTCTGGATCAAAGGCGAACAAGTCAAAACGGTTGAGTCTTCGACATGTTCTCGAGACGAATTCAAGTCTGATGCTCGACATTGTCGCTGTCTTGCCGCTCGAGTTGCTATTGTTTGCAGGAGATGTCCGCGTCTCACTTGAGGACGAGGTGGCAGGCGAAGTTGACTTGAATTGGTGGACCACCCGCTGGATCTTGAGGATGAATCGAATGCTCTTCGCGTGGCGCATCGAGCCGCTCTCGGAGGGGATCCTGCAGTACCTCATCTATGACTGCGACGTGGACGTGAGCGAGGCCTTCATGTCCTTCCTGCGTGCACTGACAACGTACCTCACTATGGCTCACTTCTTGGCCTGCCTTTGGTTCGCTACCAGCGACTATGGACTCCATCGATACGGCACCTCGTGGCTCTCCACGTCGGGAATGCTCACGTACATTGCGCCGGTTGCTGCCTCCTCTCACCGAGCTCTCTCCAGCTCGACATCTGAGGATTTTCTCGAGAGCGTCCCCCTTGGACGGAAGTATCTGCGGTCTCTGCACTTTTCGATGGAGTGCATCACTACGCTCTTCTACGGCGACATTCTGTCAATGAACCGGCTGGAGCTGATCGTGGAGATTGCCATCACGTTGTGGGCCATCTACATCTACGGAGCTCTCGTAGGAGCTCAAGGAGAGCTGTTGGATTCGAGTGCTCGACGGGAAGCCAGCTTCGAGCAAAACCTAGCGGAACTTCAGCTCTATTTGGTGCAGAATGACGTCCCGAAGATCCTCAAGCGCCACATTAAAGCGTACTACGCGCACATCTGGCATCGCTCGCATGGCGACAAGGATTTCGCCGTGATTGAAGGCACCTCTCGAGCTCTTCACGAAGATGTGGTAGTTACCACCTTACAAGACTTCGCAGTTCGAGTCGAGGTCTTCCGAGCTCTGGACGAGCCATTCCTTCGAGCACTACTGGTGTGTCTGCAGTACGTCGTTTGCTCCCAAGGAGAAGACGTCGTGGTCGCTGGCGATGTGGATCGGAGTATGTACTTCATTGCGACAGGTCGAATTCGGGTGCAGATCGAGGAGACGGAAACGCCCCGAGGACGCGGCGAGTTCTTCGGGGAGCTGTCACTGTTGTACGGCGTTTCCCGGCTTGAGACCTGCGTGGCCATGACCGTGGCCGAGCTCTACCGTCTTGACCACGAGCCTTACGAGCGCGTACTGGTCGATTTCCCAGAGTATCGCGTCCGAAACAAACTGGCGTGGAGTACAGTTGCGTCGAGTTCGTTCGACCGCCAAGTTCTCGAGAAGTCGGTCCAAGCCAGGAAGAAACAGGGACCCAACGCCATTATCCCGATCAATATGCGGGCGATTGCAGCCGAAGACGAAGCCAATCGAGTGGAGGCCGAACTGCCTCGGTCCTATGTGTTCCTCTCGACGATGGAGATGCTGGCGCGACTGCATGAGGTGGACCCGCTTGAGGCGAAAGACCTCATTATCAAGTGTCGAACTGGCGCCCGGAAGCACGTCAAGAAGCGTCAGCACGGGGTGGCACTCAATCGGTCAATCGGTGCAGCCTTGACGATACTTGCCATCGACAAACCGACGGACAGGCACGAAGACCTCGTCCAGCACATCTCGCCACGACCTGTTCAGACTTTGAAGCCTGTGAAGATCGAAACGAGGCGTCGATCTTCTCATAATATGCTGGTGACCGACTTGGAAGAAGACGCCCAGCCGCCTGGACTATTGACCTCTCATGATTAGCTACAGGAGTTTCGAGTTTGTGCATTCAATGCATAAGCATTTAAAAGTATCCTTGGATGAGCGTGTGCAAGTAGCATTACATGTAATACACTTTGTTTGGTGTACAATGTTGAGTGTCGTCCGTTGGATCTGAAGAATTTGGGAGGAATGACGCACATTTCTGTTTAAGTTGAGCCCTGTGCCTAATTACGCCAGTCTAACAAACAGCACTAGCAGGTCCAATGGCCTCTCCTCCACGCATAACCCTGTTAGGGTTGCCAGGCGTTGAAACTTCGCACATGCGGTCGCTACAGAACCCAAGCTCAGCGGTTTGCGATGGCCAACTGGCCGTCGCTACATCGCTATGACCGATGTCGCCCATCCTACTCGTTTATGTAGGATTTGCTGCACCGCTTTATCTTGGTACTGTATCTCCACCGGGGTTTGTAGTAAAACTAAGCGTAAATGATTTTGTGACCAAAAGTATAAGATCGTGCAGGGCAGATTTAGTTTTACGCATACTCACCGTCAGAAAGTACAGGTTTCTTATCAAACCTTCTCACAAATAGAGCATTTCCACCGGTGTTTGAGTAAAGTCTAAGATTGATGACCTGGTGCGCCGCTGATGCGAGGGCATGATGCTGAGGACACATGCAGTGATGGGGCGATTCAGCGAACCCGCTCGGGTTTCTAAGTTTAGCCGGAATTCACAATAATAAGCAGACAAGCAACAAAGGTCCAAATCGTGACCACGTCACAGTTCCCGAAGATGCACCACCAACTATTATTAATAACGTTAGGCCTTTTCACTCTGTCGCTGGCGTGGCAACGCAACGATCCGGGCTAGACCCCGATGTACCTGTGCAACTAGGGATGGCCCGGACATTGGATATCCGTCCACGCACAATCTGTCAGAAGCACGTGCTGGTTGCAGCTTCAAAGCTCTCGTTCCGATCTGCTGAACGGCCGAGCGCTTGAGATGCCGCCCTGTCTCGAGCGAGAATAACATGCGCCAAACTTCGCTGCGCGGGTGGGTACCGTCGATGACTGTGATGTATGTATACCCGTCGTCGAGCTGCGCACCTGGGGCCACAAACGCGGACGGCGTGGCGTGGCTAGCGTTCGTGACCCATGCACTGCGGAACGGGCCTTGCAGCTCTGTCCACTTTCCGCGGCCCAGATCATTGAATAGATCTTGACCAGGGGCGTCTTCCGCTTCACTGTGGTCGCTTGGGTGCTGCTGAAAATATTTTGCTGGCTGGGAGACTTCGGCATCCTCCCGGAGATACCATATTCGACCGGAGAATGCTGGTGTGCGTGCAATCTGTTTCCGTAGCGACATCGAGTAGCGCAGATCAGCAAGAACGCCACTTGTCATCTGGGCTGGAATGCACTGATCTTCGTTCGACAACGCCCACTCGAGCTTGAGGAACGAGTAGCGGGTCTCGGTTCCGTTGCTTACGGAAGTAATGTCGAGGTCTTGCGGTCGACCCTTGACCAGTGCGAAGGCTGCATTCACTAGATCCAAGTTTTCGTGGCCATGGTGGGCGACAGAGGCTGCAAGTCCATTTGCTGATCCACTGTCGATCGGCAAGATCCCCAGAGGCTGTCGAATCGCCAGCTTCCAGTCAGGTCGAGCCATGAGTCCCTGGATAACTATACAAATGTAAGGAACAGTTAGTTGGGTAGATTCGCGCGCTTCCGGTGATAAACGCAACCTGCTTACACTCGTGCAAATAGTTGTCGCCGCCTGCTATTGCGACGCACTCGAAGTAATTGAGTGGGAGCTGCTTAGCGATCTCGCGGATACGCTCAACATCTGCAGTGATTTCCAGGGTCGTGTCGATGTTAGCGACGCGGAAAATCGGCGCCACGAACTGCTCGTACTTGCGCAGACTCCATCCTGACCCCTCATTGCGATCGATGAGCACGCGGAACTTCCGCAGCGGGCCTGAAATGGCCTCGTCCGGCTTGAAAAGTGTCTGAGTGTTGATATCCTCGAGAGTATCTCGGCGCGGGTCGGCCCACTTGTTCAACGCGTGATGCAGTTGAGCAACGCGCTCGATCTCGTCGCCGTAGAATCTGAATGTCCATTCTCGCAGGCGCCGCCTCGTTGGAAGGTCCTCTTTGTGGTGATGCAAGTGGCGGTGATGCTCACTTCCGTTGGCCATCAATCCATCCGGGGGACACGCGTACAGCGCCAGCATGTAGACTCTGCGCGGGACAACCGAACGTCGGCACAGCGGCTGTCCGCACGCCGTCTGCAAGTGCGCGCCCAGCACCTCCTCCCACTTGAGCTTCATGAAGATCGTGTCTCCTGGCTTCTCTCCCTCCTCGGAACTGCTGCTACTGCTTCCTGTCGACGGCGTGTTCTCCTTGCTGACCGACTTGCGACGACGATCTCCTCTCCGTCGAGCCACTCTTGGCACAATGCGCAGCGTGAGGTGCGTCTTGGCAAACTCGAACTGTAGTAACGGATGCTGCGTGTGCTGCGAGCGTCGGTGCAGCCATGCAAATCGCTCGTCTGGTGGCTGGCTGCTTTCCAGGTGCAAATGCTCCAGCAACTCGGCGAGCGAGCGCTGCTGCTGTTGCGGCACCGGCATGGCAGCGAACTCGGACGACGGTGACGAGGTAAGTCGGGGAATGGCGTGCAACCTCTGCGACTTGTAGCAAAACTGAAGCATTTCTGCTTGGGGCAGAGTAGCATGTAGCCATTTTACGAGTGGACGTGGCGCCCCTGGGAGATCAAATATCTTCGAAATAGAACGCAACGCTGTCCGGGAACTGCCCCCAAATATAAAAAGAAATGTGCATGAAGTAGGTCGATTTATGGCGGACGCAGGGACGACGATATCTCGCATAATGAATACTGTAACCGACCACCGGAAATCGAAAGAAAATCTTTTGCGATCGTGTGGTAAGGCTGCCACGTACCCTCGTGAGCAAAGGCGCGCAGCACGTCACGGGCGTTGCACAACCTATTAGTTCTGAGTAACCTTATGTCTTCCATTGCCGACATGATAGCAGTCGGTTTCGAGCGATCACACACAGGATCCTATACTTGCGCGGCGTTATATGTCAGCACCGCCACCGCCAACCAAGAGGCCAAGACCATTCCGGGCAAATGTGTGCGCGGCAGGTTACCTCGAACTCGTAAAAACGTGAAGAGGCAACTTGGCTGCGGTATGCGGCCCGCGGCGTGAATGGAGTAGCTGCTAAGCTTACTAACGATAATGGCGATCATCTTGTCCAACGCTGTCGAACGCAGTCGAACAGCAAAGCGATGTAGATGGCACGAAAGTGCTCGGACAGAGATTTGCTGCATATGCGCCACGAAGTGCTGGAGAACTGCGCGTTGGTGACAACTTTAAAACCACCAGGAGCTAAACTGATCTCTCACAGCTAGCTGGCGCCTCCGGTATTGTGGGAGAATCGAGTGTTAGATCATAAAAACGCGAGTTTACTACAGTGTGTCATTTGATTTAGGCAACAGAGGCAGAGAAGCAAGTGATCGCGATCGGTCTGTCTCTGTGGAAAATGATCGCGTACACCGTTGCGATCGCCACAACAGCGGCGATAACGATGCCGGCAATCGCTCCTATGCCGAGTCCGGAATCGCCATCCCCTGACGAAGAAGACGTACTCGTGTTGTCAGTTGTTGCTGTGCCTGGACTGGTAGCGGAGTCGTGGGTGTTTGTTGTGTCTGACGTGGTGTCTGTGGATGTGGTAGCTGTCGCACTGCTAGAGTCGGTCGCATCGGTGGAAATGGCCCCTCCACTGCTGCTGCTACCTGTGACTGTGCTGCTGACGAGTGGCGCCGCGGTGTTGCCTTCGTTGGTGAACCACTGGTACTCGTAGTTGGTGTCGCATGCGTTGCTGTCGAGGTCTGCCTTGGTCGCACGCTCCGTACTCAGGAAGAGGTCGTCCGGAGAGCACGACTCAGTTGTGAAGTGCTCTAACGTCGCGGACCCGTTGGCCTCGATGCGAGCGGTGAACCAACTGGACGTGGATCCTACCTCGCACTCGTCGTTCGCGATGTACGCGCGGGCATACGCGAAGTTTGAGCACACATCGTCGTGGTACACGACTTGCAGGAGGTACACGCTGCTACCGAATCGCTTCCACACTTCATTCTGGTAGTCTTTCGTGCAGACAGTGGAGGCGACACCGTCATACAAGCCATTGACAGAGGCGGCGCAATCGGCTTCGCTGCACTCCGAGTCTTCATCGACTTCGATCCTGTACGGTGTACCGCCACACGTTGTGTCCGAGTCGGCGTAATGAGTTGTCACTGAGTAAGTTGTCGCTGTCACCTGGCACTTGTCGAGTGATGTGAGGGCGAAGACAAGCAAGGTCAATACCGCGAGCTGGCGCATCGTTCCAGTCCTGAAAGAGAGTGCGCTCCTTGGTTGTAAGCGCATTGAAGTCGGAGAGAGGTCTTTAGCAACTGGGCTCTCGTTCTCGCGATCATTCTGGTCAGCCGAGAGCGCTCGAGCGGACGCTGGAACGTTTCCGCCATGCTTCAAAGGCGCCACGGGTGTCGACTGGGAGAGGATCGCGAACAAATATATCGCCACATTCGTGTTTTTGCGGCGCCCATATGTACATGTATGTAAGTCAGGCGAGCTGTCGTCTTCTTTGCACATTTCCGGATATAACACCAGTAGGCTGACTGAACGTGCTTCTAGACGATAGCAACGACTCCTTCTACGAAGTGGTTGCGCACACTAGTTGGTTCTGCGAGACTCCGGGTTTCCGAGCACACGCCGCGCCTTAAAACGCTGCACAAACAGTAGCTGGCCAAGCCGCCACCGCTATGTACGTGAAGTATTCTGCATCAATAATTTGTATTAACATTTGCTTTAGGTACTGCTAAAAAAAATCCCGCCGTCTGGCAGCCTCGATGCAGAGCAAAAGCCTGAATACCATCAGCAGAGTTGCGGAGTATTGAGAGAGCGTGCCCGTCTACTACAACCAAAAATGCTAATCACAAAACGTACACGATTCCTATTGGGTAATCAGGTTGAAGTTACAATATGTAGGCCACATATTGATCTGCAAATACCAAATGGCAAGTTGCCATTGCCATTTTCTGTCAGGGCACATTGCGACGAAGTGGGCCACCGCGAAGTGCGGTACGACATATCACTTTGACTTGACATTTGTATGCCTTTTTATGGCAAAATCAAAGGGGACCACGCAGAAGTCTGCACCCTTCTACAAATTTACAGTTTAAAATGAGGCGTACGGAAACTTTGGTAAGTTAGAACAAGAAATAAGTTTTGAGAGGCTGTCCTACTTCTTACCAGCTCGCCCATAACACTTGAGAGATTAAGTAGGGCTACGCGTAGGCTGGGATAGCGCAGGCACGCCAAGAAAAATGATCGAAACGAAAAGCCTCTCTCCCTACATGTATTTCAGGGCCAAAGGTGAGAAAGAATGGGTGGGTGCCAAGCACGCCGTACTATCCGCGAAGGCTTGACGCCCACCCATTCTTGCCGCTGCAGTCCTCGAGGGAACCAGCCTTGCAGGTCGCACTCCTCTCTCCTTCGGCGACCGGCTTCAGTTGTCGGCTTCGCGCGAGTTAACCTGATTTGGGCTAGTAAGAAACTAAACTACTGCATTTTAGCAGCAACCTTGCGACAATCGGAGCCATTTCTGGGTACTCGCATCGTCCCATTTAAACTGACCCACGATCAAAATAACAATCACTGTTAGAAGCGCTACATGGTTATACACCTCTTTAGATTCGCAGTGACGTACCCAGACGCGGTAGCGCATGCTCTCCGGCCACTGGTCGAAGGTCTCGTCAGCATGCATCAAGAAGGATTTGTAAGTCTTGTCGTTCACCGTCGAATCACCCAGATTCGCCTTAAACGTGGCGCTAACCTGCAGAGCCATCAGTTGTTAATATACTATTCAGCAAATTGGGAAAATAAAAATCCGACTTGTAACGTACCCCTCCTTCTTCCATGAGCTCACGCCGCATCCCCATTCTAGCACTTTTATGATTTTCCAACCCGCCCTTAGGCAGAACGAATTGTTGCTTGGAAAACTTCGAGCTCGAAATCAGAAGAATACCGCCACCTTCAATCTCGGGCCTCGTAACCACTCCGCAAACTACCATGCGGTCGCCCTTGTTGGTATACACTTGTTCGTTGCGACCCACGTGGGATGTCATGGTAGGGGCAGTTTTCATGCCGGGGAAGGGCTCGATTTTTCGTTGCATTCCTTCTGGGGATTTCTTGTTCACTTTTGCAAATAGAGGGGCGTCTTTGATCCTCTGTTCTTTGATCCTCTGTTCTTCGACTTGCCTCAATTGTTTCAGTGCCGAGGTGCTCAAACCTTCTGGATAATTCTTCATGGCAGCTTCCACTTTAGGTATCACGTCGTCAATCTTCGCGAGACCTGCGCTGCTCAAGCCCGTTCGAAGTCTGTGGGGCGGCCTGTGCAGGACGGTGGCAAGCGCGTCGTCTAGTTTTTCCGCTGCTTTCTCGATACTGGTACCACCGGGAGTTCTATCTTCATCTTCGCCAACTTCTTCAACATACCCACGGAGGGAACGTTGGACCTGGTTTGTAGCAGTCAGGCTGCGAGACCAGGCCTCGCCAGAGATCATCGAAGCCGAAGCAGCCCCGCAGCGGGAGGCGAACGCGATGAAAGCCGACAGCAACAGCAAACGCATAGCTGGTTGAGTTTGGAGGCGATAGGATCGAGTCCGCAAAAGCTGAAGTGAGCGTCATGGAAACTTTGAGTGGCCGTGTGGGGGCGCCTTCAGATGGATTTCGCGATGTTGACACAAAGTAGTGCCAAGCAAGATAATAATGTACGTCCATACATTTGTCATCCGTTTACTCTGCCCAGAATAAACAATACTATTATCTTCCAGATAATCGTTGGCAGCATATTTTCTACCAGATACGCTCTACATGTTCACCGCTGTACAGCAGGAAAGAAAGAAAAAAGATTTGACGAGGGACTACTGAATTCAAAGATGCAAAATGTAAGGTGGGTTTTGGCCTCTACATGTATATCCGGCGTTCTCGAAGTTGAAGTCGAAGCCCAAAAACAGGATATCAGTTCTCTGTATCGTTTGATCACGGAAGCCCTTTTGCCAGACCTCGAGCCCGCTCGCTTGTGACATCTCAATGCAGTCAGTACACGTAGCAAAATCAAACAATGCTACAATATGGATTGCATGTATCACCAAATATGATGCAGTAGCTAGGTGGTAAGTAGTACTGTACAGGCGTCCCCGCCTAATTTGAGGGAATGGTACTAATAAACACTGCAGAGTTACAAAACTCACACAGGTTTCGCATAGATGCATATGTACTGACTTACTTGGAACTCGAGAGCGAGTGAGTTAAGGATGCGGCGCATCGATGGTAATGCCCTGCCGTGTGGCCCGGAGACCTCATCTAGATCAGTACATCCGTGGATTCGCTGTGCAAATCCTGAGCACCGACAAGGAGAGATACAAGGACAAATTAGGCGGGACGCCTGTACATGTAACGGATTTCACCGAATAGTACCCGGTCTTGTATTCCCCATAAGCCCCTATATCTTGATCAATTTTGCAGAGGGGACTTCTAATCGGGTAAGGACTTGTATTTTATGCATCTCGAGACTGAGGGTCTCAACATCAAAACTTGTTCTACGCTTCATGGGAAATATGCACATATCTAAAACAATCGTCTCGCTCCGCTCGACTGAACTTACCCGCCTACTCCTCCGACCGCCTCCCCGCGTTACTCATCGACCAGCCCAATGTCGTCGAGCGCGTTGGAGAGCTCTTGCTCCACATCTGAGTCGTCGTTGTCTTCATTCTTCTCCTCTGTCTCCCACGCTTGTTGGAAGCGTCTTGCGTAGACGTCGTGGCGCCAGATGAACCAGTCAGAAGGAACCGGAGAGAAACCAGCAGCGGCTACAGAGTTGTCGACAACACTCTGATCCGTGTCTTTCCATGCTTTGTACACCCATCCTCCGACTGTCTCGACTCTGGGAGGTCTCGGGTTCCCGGCACGGGTATACTGAACGAGGTTGGAGTTCTTCCACTCGTCGATGTAGGCATAGAGGTGGTCCTTGAACTGCTTGTATATCCCGATGTCG
>JAHQIV010000465.1:0-20610 GCA_030463285.1 Phytophthora europaea
GCCGGGCCGCCCAGCCTGGCGTGTTGTGAGCTGCTGCTTCAATTGACCCGCCGGCGACCGGGAGCGGGCGCAGCCGGTGGATGCGTAGCGGAGCCCCCGACCGAACGTATGGACATCCCAGTGACGCAGGCAGTCGTCAAGAATCTAAGGATGGAGCTGCGTGCGCCAGGGCCAACTCTGCATCGCACGTGCGATCTCGATACCGTCGGAAGGAAAGAAGGAGGGGGCTTCTTCTCGCGGACGAGATGAGAACCTCGCGCTGCTGCTCGGGGCGTTGCCCTGCTGCAAGCAAATTTGTTGCTGGTCTGCTTCGGTCGGCGCGATCAGGGCATCGGCAGCCGTTTGGTCCCCACACGAAAAAAGCGGCGGTCGGAACACTCATACAGGCAAGTATCCTACGTGACCGCTGCAGCATCCACCGTCCCGCGACTTCCGGGTCGGCGGCGTTTATCTAGCGCCTTGACTTGATTTGTTAGTAATTAGTACCTGAGCTGGCACTGCCACGAGTGGCTTCGATGTTGCTCTACGCTACGATAGAATGCATTGCTAATGTGCGCGATGGTCATCCCCGATGACGACACCAGCAGCAGCGCGGTACGATCATCCGATGAAGTGTCCTCTACCTGGCTAGCGGGTCGGGTCGAGATGAGCCGACCGCGCCGATGCCGACGGCTCGAGGGCTTCCTGCGCTGACGCAGGTTGGACAACCTGTTGTCGCTCGGCGCACGAGTACGTACATTACGACGGTAGCCCTTCTGCGGGTGACACAGTTACGCTTCAGCGGGACGCGCTCGAGTGAGTCGAGTCATCGAAAGGGAGCCCTGTGAATAGGATAATCAGGGGTGTAAGTAAGCCCTCTTGCTAGCGTCTCAACCAGCGCAGTGCAATGCGCATCGGCAGGGGTCGCGACTCGCGACATTTGCTTGAGGCCTGCCGACATGGTGAGCAGTCTTCGATATGTCTTTCGAGTGTGGATTTTGCGGGTGCCATGCTGATGTTTTTACTGTCAAGACTAGACCCAATGTCATGCTATAGTTCAATGACAAGAGGTTATGCTGCCTTAATTCTCTCCATTGATATTGCTTGTACAATCCTGACGCGCCTTCAAGTGGTGAGCACATTGAAGATTGCTCAGAAGAACAGCAAAAACTAGCTTACGAAGTTACCAGCGTAGCCGTTGAGATTATGGATGCATGTTTAAGATAGGAAGCCCATTCCTGCCAACTGTCTTCCGCTAGGGGGGGGATAAAGTGGCGTTCTATTTTGGTAATTATTGTTTTCCTATAGAAGCCTGATATGCAGTAAGACGTTCTAACAAAGAGTCCGTCTGTCGGGTTTGTGCTGTGGTATCACCTCTTGGGAGGCGGCCGAAAGCTTTGTCGAGATATGTCTGGGTCGTGCTAGATGTGCAGTCGCTTGGAAAATAATATACTGTTGAGGTTTTCGTCTTGGCCAGGAATTTCGCTGCAGTAAGTGAGGACCGTAGTGGTTTGACCCATTGAACTGCAAAGAATTTGTCGAGTGCGTTATCCGTCGGTGGAGTATCAGTCTTCTGGTGTTGAGCGGATTCAAGGCTTTCAACTTGGAGAAGTATGTTGGTCGGGTCTGTCGTCTTGACGATAACTTCGAGTACTTGGTTCAGGAAGTATGTCGTAGTATTACTTCGCGTTTCTTGTGAATCGAGAAGAAGGCTGCCGGTTGCACATAGCTTCCAGACGTTCTCTTCTTCAAGATGATAAGCAAGCCAACCGCCACCTTTCAGTGGGCCTTGGAGTTTACTCGAATCATCCACATATCGAGTTTCATCGATGCAGCTGTCGTGGTTGTTGACATCATAATACAGTGGCATACTTCTAAGCAGTGACCTTTGATCCGAGTTGCTGCGTGCGCTTTCCATCCACTGGCTACTGCCATCACTTGAAATGCCCCAGCAGCCCATACTATGCTTGCCGTATCATCAACAGAGGTTTGCAGATCCTTGAATACGAGTTCATTTCGGAGACGCCACAGTAGCACTGGGGTGACCGTAGACCATATCAACCAGATCGTGGCCATGGCTTCATCGTGCAGAGCTGTCCATCTTGTGATGCATTGTTGAGCGATGACTAGATAACTTCTTGAAGTAGGTGGAGCTTGTCTTGCTGAAAGAAATGCTTGTAGTTGTTCTCTGTCGCTTGGTTTGCTCGAGTAGCCAAGCCAGTGGTCGATCCATTTCTTCCAAGCAAATTGTGCTTTGTCGCAGTCCCAAATTATATGATCTATCGTTTCTTGTTCGGTATGGCATGTAGGTTCCGGGCAGCTCCGATCGTGAGGCCACCCATCATGGAAAAGGTTAATTCTGCCTAGTGAGATCCGGTATATCGTCCAGTTTTGATAATCCGTAAATTTTCCTTGACGATTCCAGATCTGCCGTGGGCATTGGGTGAGCTCTGCTTCTCTCCACGGCGATCTGGCTTGTTGTTACCTTATCTTTTCAAGGATGCCGGTAAGGTCATACTGGAGGTTGCGTTTAATGTTCTTGGAGCGTTGCTTTCTTACCACTGAGCTTAGATGAAGTGCCTTGGTTGTACTTGGTGCTGTCCAAGGGTAAATCGCTGTTTGTGGACTTGCTTTAAACGCAATTCCTTCCCGAACTTCCCAAGCTTTGAGCGTAGAGTAATCTGTACTCGTGATGTAGTCTTGTGAAACTTGGTTAATCCTCCATGTCCACACGTCCGGGTTACGAGTGAGTTTGAATACTGGATTGTCCAAATTCATTTCCTGTTGGGTAGCAACTATTGTATTGGGGTTCACAGATGTATAGTTAAGAGGGATTCGGCACTCAGGGACAGCAAATGAATGAATTGACACCGTTGACGCTATCCATAAATTCCATGGTAAACTTAGCAAAATGCTTCGACACCACCGGACAATTTGCCGGTGCTGTCGAACTTTGTAGATTGTCTCTCGAAGCGGTGGTTGAATTAAGGCTCCGTACTCTCCTGCTGTGGTCATGTTTCCTTCTGGTGTGACGAGGATTTCTCCCAGCTTTGCCGATTTCACTGCTGGATAGTCCCGTTCGCGTAGCGGTCGACCATTCGAATCTAGGATGCACGCGTTATCATGCCAGGTGGAGTTTTTCAGGAATGCTACTAGTTCTTTGGAAATTTCGTGGGTCTGAGTTTGAGTCGTTGTGAATCTCATCGTACTCCCCCTAATCCAATAGCAGGAGCTGGAAGCTGCGCCCGCCTTTTGGAGGTCTATGCTCAATTGTGTTTGAGTTTCACTCGGTAGTAGGTGCTTTGACTGTATCCACCACAGTTCATACTTGCCCAATTGTTGGGCAGTGATCGATAGCTTTCCACGTTTTTCTCGTAAAATTGACGCAATCATTACTGGGCTAGTTGGATGAAATAAGCAACAGCCGGACCTAATAGGCTCCTCTGGATGTACTACCGCGTGCCACGCTGCCGAATAAATATCAGGTTCCTCCTGGGCCATCTCTCCGCTAGGTTGCTTCTGGTCGTTTGCAACGCAAATTTAATATCTTGAAGGCCTAGTCCTCCGTGTTGGCGTGGAGTAAAAACTAGTGCTGGATTGATCTTGTGCTTCGTCGCTGCAGTGCTTGTCTTTCCCAACCAGACGAACTGCTTCGGGAGGTTTTGTAGGCGTCCTAGGATCTGCTTTGTCGGGACAAATTATTTTGAAGAACTGCTCCTGCTCCTCCGTTCCGGAAGGATCATTATCAGCATGAGATGCTCCAAAAATATGACTCCATTCGGAAGCCATTCTTTCTTCAAGCGGGTAATCATCAGGATAAAAATGTCCAGGTGAGGGGTGTATCTTCGAGATAGACTGATCGCGTTGCCAATCTGAATTCCTCCTAAAGAATCGCCTGGTTTCCTCCGGATTCTTCTGCAATCTCCTACCAAACGACCGTGCAGCTCGGAATCTGTCAGTATCGGCATTGTCTTGCAGAATCTGCTTTCGTGCTGCACGTGGTACCAGGGTCTCGGCCCGAAGCTTCCGGTAGTAGCGATCTGTTTGCTTCCGGTCATCTCTACGAACCTATTGCAACAACTGCTGAATTTGTAAGACAAGGTCCTCCCACCGCTCCACCGGATTCGTGGCCTCGTCAAATCCTTCCAGCAGTGGGAGGATGCCTCGTTCTATCGAGTCTTGAACTCGTTCGGGTTGTCCACTTTTAATAGGGTAGAACACTTTGGATGTGTCTCTAGTTTTTTTCTTTTTGCCAGTAGATATCTCGAGCCGCACCTCCTGGTGGTCAGAAGACTGGGCTGCATCAAGAACATCTAGCGCTTGTGTTGCCAAGAACGGTGCTCCTTTGACATAGAATCGATCCAAGCGCCTTGCCCCCTCATTGCCCCATCTAGTGTTGTGATGAAGAGGGTCAGCCACCTCCTCATCCTCGTCCAGATTTCGATGCAGGTCGATCGCGTCCGTCATATCATACCGATCTATGAGTTGATGTAGTTGTATGCTCTCACGTGAAGCTGTACTTGGTTGACGTTTCATTACCCGATCTTGACTAGGCCGCAACACGCAATTGAAATCGCCTCCCATAATAATTGATGAGTGCTGATTGATCCATGGCTCAAGGTCCCGAAAAAATTGCGGCCTATCGGTTTTGTTTGCCGGTGCATACACGTTGAGAACAAGCCAGTCATCCAATTCTACCGCCATCAACCCCCCGAGTTGGATTGCGAGGTTGGGTATGTAGTCATATTACCCACTTTTTGTTGCCCAACTCCTTTAGATTGTACTCTCGCTTCTTGTTCACCGTGTTCATGAGCCTGATTTGTGGTCGCTTTTGTCGCTACTGATTGTGTAGATGCTGCGGAGTGTTGCGATACCTCACTTGTGTGATCAATAGTGTTGTCGACCTCCATCAGACAGTCTTGTACGTTTTGCTCGTCGTGTTTCTGCCTTTTCCGGTCTCGTGAAAACCGAAGCCAACTGTAATGTTGTGATTGATACAGCAGTACAATAGGACTTTCATTGACATTGGTGTTGTCACTCAGCTCTCGTTGAAGAGCACGGATCCACCCATGTGAATTTCCGATGTCAAAGTTTTTTTCTTTCACTGATAAGAAAGTTTCTCCGTCTTCCGTTCGGTTGGATGAATAGAAGATTTGATAACTGGGGTTTTCAAGTCCTGAGGTCGCCACAACAACGTAAATATTCCGGTTTAGGATTTTTCCAATCATTCGCAGAGTAGTCTCGTTGCCCCAATAGCGATGGTCAATGTACCCTGCGTGCTCAGATGTAGAGCGTCCAATGGCCTCCAGATGGTCCCTTATGGCTTGTCCCAATTGTACTGGTGTCATCGATGTTTTGGTTGGGTCCAGCGTGCAGAGGATGGCTCTCGAGTATCATGAGGAAATTCTTGCTCGAAGAAATGGGTTGACGCAGCTTTGATGCCTTTCTTCAGTTTGGCTGTCAGGTTTTCTATCGCTGTTGCGCTGTCCTTAGAGTCGAAGCGTCTGTTTACGAGCGCCATCGCGATGGCGTAATATTGACAGTTTCCTGTGGGAGGTGTGTCAATTTCCTGAAGGCCACAGTCTCGAAGAACCTGATCTCCGTGAGGTTGGTACTGTGGGTTCAGCACCAATTGTTTACACTGTTCCATTGTCGCTACGTCTTGGGGTACCTGCTTTGACTGAATTTGCTGCTCGATAAGTCTTTGCTGCTTTTCTATTGCTGCTGTCTTTTGCCGTAGCTTGCTCTTTACCGCTTCCGAGATGGATACTCCAATTTGGGGCCGCCCTGAATTAACCATGGTGGTTTGAGTTGTCTCAACGGGTCGATTTTGCTGTGGCTCACAAGTCTCCGGTTTACGCGTATGGTGTCCCTGAACACTGTTCATATTCTCCTTTGTGTTCCCTGGCTTGGTGGTGAAGCGCTTTTTCCCGACAGATTGCCATTCGTCTGTTTGTTTCATTTCGTTTTTCTTTGTTTCATTTGACGGGGTGTTTGTCTTCGTTATCGGTGGGTCATGATGGCTCAGCAATTTTACCGTAGCTGGAAAGAGTGGAAAGGTTGTCCGTATCATTTTGTCCGTTGATCCATAGGGTAGAGAGTTCCTCTAGGCTAGTCACTGTAGCGGCTTGTCGTGGAAGCTCCGCTATGGCATTTGCCGTCACGGCCAGGCTGTAGTGCGTGCGCCAGTAGCTGTCCGAGACATTGCATACGGTACGTAGGTGGCCATTTGCACCACACGAGAAACAAGGGGATGCGCGGGTTTTGCTGACATGATGCACCAAAAATTTTGTTCCAGCCCAGTTGATGAAGCGAATTCCTTCCAAGAACTGTGGGCAATGAGGACTACGGAAAATTATTTCCCACGTATCAGTTTGCAATGATCGATTGCCATCACAAGGCTCTTGCCACGTAGTGTAGACACCCCGGAAGTTTACTTGGATAAACGAGTCAATGGCGCTCTCATCTAGGAAGCGCGAGATATTCAAAAGTCGAATGTGGTAACGGTCATGTTGCTGTTCATTGTGAATACCATCCGCCCCAACCTGCCGGGCCCATATCTGCGTCGACCTCTGGTTTGGTTCGTCCACCAATGGTGCTTCATCCTGGTACGCGTTCCGGAGAGGGAAACGTTTGTTTCGAAAAGAGAGTGTGGAGAATTCTATGCTCCATTTCGCCGCCATCTCTCGTGTCCAGAATATGATGTGGACTATATGGCGCCCTTGATCATAGCAAATTTGCTTTGCTTCGTGAAGCATGGAAGCTACTTTAGCGGGGTTATTGCCACTGTTCTTAATTCCGAGGAAAAATTCATTCGTCAGCCTGTGCCGCGACTGGAATTCCGGGAACACCTTGAAGTCCGGAGACAGCATAAGCATTAGGTCCCCCTCAACTTGTGCTTTGATGGTGTTCTGACTAAGTCGGAGCTCTGCGTTGGTGCACACTCGTTTCAGGAAGTCAGATACCTTTGTGGTACACAGGATGGTACCCTCCAGTATTCCTTGGACTACTTTCCACTCCAGGTCTGTTGGTTGGCGCAGACGGCTGGGAAAGTCATACCTTGTTTCGTATGTGCGACGCAGATCTCCAATTTCTTCTTGCGTATAGCTACTGCGAAAGAACTGAAACGATGAAGATGTAGTGGTATCTGTCATCTCTACATCTTCTATTGTGTCACTTCTTGTAATTGGAAGCTGCTGAGACCACGGGTTAGTTGCCTGCCCTGGTTTGACCTGTGCTGCTTGCTCAATCGCCTCCAAAGTGTCACGAAGTGAGCGACGCGACTTGTATATCGCCCTGGTGATATCATGGAGTTTTGATCGTCATTTGTGAGCGTTCGCGCGCTCGTCCTTCATGTCCGTCAGGAATAGCTGGATAAGTTTGTCCACCTCCTCGTCCACCAGGTCAGGGTAGTGACTTCGGTCTGGTGGTAACGGGTCGATAGGTCGCGAGCTAAAAACTTCTTGGAAGAGATCTTGCATGTACTCCATGGCGCTGTCCACTTCTTTAGCTTGCTGCAAGGTCATATCGCGAATCTCGCTCCTCAGGTATTCATACATCTCCGTAAACGATAGCGGTTCTGCCTTGTCTTCGTCAAAACCTGGTAGCTCTGACTGGCTGCTCATAGTTTCATTGTTCGAACCGCCTCCTTCGTCACTGCAAGGCCCTGCTTGCCCGGAAGTACCCGGCGTTTTCGTGGCCGGACTGGGTGTCGTCACATCGATAATCTCGTCTTGTGCAAGCGCATGTTGCACGTCCTGCTCCGTTATAGGCTCCATGGGAGCTACGCCTGGAGGTTCTACTTGGCCTTCCATGTTGGGCACCCACGCTTGCGGGAAGATCGCATTGCTCCAAATAGAAGGTCGTATAGTCAAGCCTAGTCAAAGGATCCAAGTATCCTGTCGTTCCTGCTCTTTGTGTTGATTCACACCTTCTGCGCGAGAAGGCTCCCCCGAACACGACGTAACTCAGGTCACGTCGCGGCTCTTCAGCAAATCCGGAAGTGACAGTTGGCAGGAATGGCCCCTGGGCTCATTCCGGAGTCGGGAAAGAAAGAATAAAATCGACTTCTGCTCTGGCGAAGCAGACGTGGATCAACCACGTCGGTGAGATCCCATCTCGGGCGCCTCAACTGCTCTATAAGTACCGTAGTTTCACAAATACAATTTCTGTGTATCAAGAGCGACAACACAAGAACTTCCTTTGCCTAAGTGCTACCAAACCCATCTTCTAACTCACTGGTGAGCTAGAATATTGTGACAGTGAGCCACAGCATCGTAGCGTTCTTACAACTATTGTAACCTCAGAAAGCCTTCAAGGGGCGAAGATAATACTAAGCTCACGACAGCATTCCACGATACACGTACTGCTGTTTGAATCAAAAAGGACCGTAGTGGTCGTTGCAAACAACTCGTTTACGAGAATTGCTGCTACATGATACGATATTAGAGTACCTATCACTGATGCGCTGCTGTGGTACGGTTCTTCGAACAGAGGATTCGCTGAACTTTGTCATTTATCATTTTGGCTTTCTCTGAAAAAAATTCTGAAATTTATTTCAGAGAAAGCTAAAATGAAAAATGACAGAGTGGAGGTGCGATTTTGAGGAAAAAATACCCTGACAGAACCTCATGTGATCTTTTTGAAAGGGCAAATTTTATCAAAATAACAACTGGTAAAGAGAAAGGGGAAGAGAAGAAACGAGAAAGATATCAAGAATTGGAGCAATCACTCTATATTATCAACAGCAGCGTGGCGATTAGAAGAAAGCAAGTGATTCACGTGAAAGATGTCGACAAGGCAAAGACAGCGCTGGATGCAATATGGAACGACCCACCCACCAACGCGCCGTCAATCGATCAAGACGGGATGTTTCTTGGGGACCTGTTGTCTTGTGTGAAGCCACCACGTGGGAGGATTTCGAGCAATGGCTCAATGTCAACAAAGGGCGAGTGAGACGGTGGGTCTTCGAGCCTCTCGCTGATGGTACGGGGCAAGGAAGAGTGGTCATCTACAGCATTTCGTCGTTCGTTCACAATAAAACAGCAGGTGAAATCTCGAGATCAATCGTCGAGCAAATACTGACGCACGGGAACAGCATTCCCCTTATTCGCACTGTGGAGTGGGCAGCTAGTCCGACATACTGGACGGGAGACCGTGGTCAAGAACCCGATTTTGGGCTTACCCCTGTGGGTCTGACAGTTGGAGGAGCAGTGTTGGAGGCTGCAAATGGCTGTCCATTTCCCAACGTCATAGTCGAAGTTGCGTACAAGAACGACGGCTTGGCCTCACTTCGTGCCAAGCTCGTGCGTTGGATGGCTCAAACTTCCGTCCAAGTCGCGATCGGGATCAAGATCTATGCTGGAGGTGCCACTCCATTGCGTCGAGTCGCTATCTTGCAACCAACGTGGTCAACCCGTCCAAGAAGTGGAATTTGGATTTGATGGCCAACGCGCTCCTCCGCTAACGATTTCATTTCCAGTTGCATCTGTGTACGTTGGAGTTGCTTTACCAGCAGCTTTGGCTGGTCTCGACAATCGCCAGATTTCCATTGATTTGATTGCCTTGCGAACACTGATCGAGTCAAACATTCAACTAGATGTTGCCAGTAGAGCGGCTACCGCTCAGGCTGCTGTTGCTGAGTAGGTATCTTTACACTTCGAAGTAGTTTTCTAATGAATGATCACGCGTTTTTTCGTCGTTCATTCATGAAAGTCGGCTGAGTGGCGAGTCTCTAGACGTCGCTACTACTGTAGCGACATCAAGAATGCCGGGTTTTGTGAAACTAACGCCGGGGCGAGCGACACGATGATGACGCATTCGTCCCTGGCGGTTTACTTTTCGATTCTGTCGCTGCCACAGGGTTGGTAGGTAATTCATGGGTGGCCAAAGCGAAACCCGGAAATTCTATGAGGTAAACGAACGAACAGTTCTCTTGTTGCTGCCGATGTTCAATTCTTTCTGGAAGTGCCTTAAAAATTCACACCACGTTTGCCTGAGCAGTGGAAAGCTAATGTACTATACTCTACCTCTCTGACCTGGAGTCAGGTAACCTTACTATCCGTACTGATGACTACACCCTTGGCTGGCAGAGAGGTGATCGAGTTGACTTCTTGCTGGTTAGACAAGGCGTCGATCTTCGTCATTTCACCTAATCGAATGAAGATCATGCACATCAGCGTAGCGAAACAAGCCCAACTCCCATCAAACTTTCGCGGGTTGGTGGGGCAGTGCCCCACCAAGATTGAGTGACATGATGTGACATTGTTCACCACGTGAGCAATAGTCCATTCTCCAATTCCACGGTCAGCGCTCAATTCGTCCATGGACTCCATCGTCTTCCGCGACCCTGTCTCCAGACACTCTCCTTTGGCCTCAACAATCGTTCGGCCTTTATTCCAGCGGGATCCGCTACGTGTAGTCGACGTAGGTGACGAGTTCTACAACCACCACGCAGCAAGTGCCGCATCAATCAAGCTCGCTACCGACTCCGACAGGACCGGAAGGTCCAGCTTCTCAACGACACCGTCACTAAACTACGCGAAGAAGTCCCGCTGCTGGAGCTGCAGCGAGACCGCGTCTTGTTCAGCACGAAGCAGAGCGTCTTCAACGTGGTGGTCGATACTTCCACCTCTTTCGCCACGGGGTTCGCTTGGGCAGCCGCGTGCAAGACGCTCACGCGCAGCAACAGCAAGTGTTCTTGCGCTGCGTCATAGCACCCGACGTCTGTCTAGGCGAGCGACAAGGTTTGGACGTGCTCATCGAGCAGTGGAGTCGGTACTCTTCGTACTTCGAGGACCTGAGCTTCCAGCTGGAGCACATGCACGAGAGAGTGAAGAATCTCGTCACCGCGTCGGCATCCATGACTGTGACCATCAATGAGGCAGCTCTGAAGCACGTTTTCCCCCATTTGGTGGACACCGAGCTGGGCGAGACGCTGCTGGGGCGGCGTTTGGTGCTCCCGTGCTCGCTGTGTTTCGAGTGGGACGACGCTAGCAGTCTATAAGTTGTGCGTCTGGAGATGACGGTGGATTTCCTGACTCCGATGAACTGAGTACTGAATTCGCTGAGCGATACGGCTTTCGTGCTCGGGCAGGCGCTCATCTCTCTTGACGGTTCAATTGGCAAGTTCGAGTGAAGATTCGGCCACAAGGTGTAGCAAAACAGTCTTGTAGTTACCCTCGACGCGTACAGATATTCAATACCGACATTCAATTCAACACCGTTGGAATACAGGGTGTGAACTGCGACCAGGCCCGGGACGAGGTGTGGGTTGAGATGGTTTGGGCTTTCATATCACCACTCGCTCACTCTGCATTCCTTCATGACAGCGCGTTGTAAACGGTTGGCATCGAACAGAGCCTCGCAAAGGAAGAAAAGGCACAACACAGCAGTCGTTGAGTCGGACAAACCGCCGGAGAAGCAAGAGGAGAACGTCAACATGGAGTCCAAACGGTCGATTTCGACCAAGTACGTCCGGAAAATGAAGCCCTCGATTCCCCTGCTTGAGATGTCGATGATGCCGACGCACCGCAACTTTCTACCGCGATTTCCAGGCGCAGACCAAGTGGCTGAGTGGGTGTTTAATGTGGCCAAAAACTGCCCTGTGCGGTTGGATCTGAAATCGTGTGAGAGAAGCGAGGAAGTGCGTGACGCCTTACTCCAGAAATTCCATCGCTGGCCCGAGACGAAGATCGCGAGTGGAGCAGAGCGATTCAATATGCTGAGCCAGCAGGCGGAGCAGCGGTGCCAAGAACAAGTGCAGTTGTATATGCAGGAGCTTCGTGAGAAGTTGCTGGGCGGTACGAACGCGTTGTTTTGGCTCGACATACTGCAGCCCCTGAAACACCCAGCACTTTTGCCCAGACACGAGGTGCGAGAGGTGCTAGTGGCTTTGTTGGAGGAGATCAGGGCCGTCGACGGCCTTTTCGAGCTGTTGATGAAGACGAATGAGCGTCTTTGGGCCGTTTTGACACTGCCGCTGCGACTTGAGCCGCTGTTTCAAGGTGTGAGTTCATTAGCCCTCCATGGCCATGAAGTGTCAGCAATGGAGGCGATGCAGTTGCTGGTCCTGTATGCAGAGCAGTACACGGCGTTCTCGAGCCAAAAGAAGCGCGTATTTCCGTTGGGGTTGTCCGTCGTGGCCAGTGTCGGAGCTTTCGTGCCACTGGATGCCTCCAATCTGAGTGAACTTTCGGAGGCAATTCGTGAAAAGCTTGCGATGCCGCTCTCTAGGATAATCCCCGATTGGATTGAGATTATCGGTGCAGTGCTTGACATCCTCGACAAATCTCTCACAAGCCGGTGGGTGGCGTGTGAGCGAGCTCCGTACGAGGAAGAGTTCAACACCACGGTGCAAACTGCACTCCAAGATGCTTTTGCGCGACTTACCCATTCATTGGTGACGGACCAACTGTACGCGATGAGAAACGTGGACAGTGAGAGATCAAGCACCAATGGAGACCCCCTGACCGTCACCATTTTGAGCAAAGGCAAGATGCTCATAGTGCAAGCACACCGCGAGAGCTTGTTGGTGTAGCGTACGAGCGACTCGTGAATTCAATCAATTCAAAATCAAGTAGCAAGTACTTGAAGTATATGAAGCCTCTCACTCAAAACCAGCGCCTTTTTCTTCATGATCGCCACTGTAGAATGCCTTCGTAGTTGGAATCTTTCAACCGTACTGCCGGGTCCCATCTTTTCAAAAAGTACGCGAGTTCTTCTTGCGTGGAAAACTCCTCACCACGAGCGCCGTTCAAAGCTGTCGGTCTCACACTTCAAAATTTCTCGCGGGCAGCAGTCAACGCCAGCATGCGCTTCAACGTCGGTGCCCCCCAGAAGCTCATCAGCTCGGACTGCTTCCGGCTGCTGAGCTTGGTGCCCGAAGTGCAAAACGATGTCGAAGTGGTGAAGCCAGTCCTGGAAGAACTGGAAGTGATGCGACTGAGCTGCTCGCTCGGGATGCTGTCGTCGGTGAATCCCAAGGATTTCGAGATGGAAATGCTCGAGGCCCGCGAGTTCGACGACGACTTTGCCATCTTCCTCCGGAAAGAAATTTTCGGGACGGACGACAAGCGCGAGGCCGGTGGCGTCAGGGTGGTCTCTCTCTTTGGGAAGCAAGCTTCGTTGCGGTGTGAGCTCGAGCGACTGCAATGCTGGTCCGAAGAGATGGAGAGCAACCTGAAGGCCGAAGACCAAGGCATCTATTGTGTTACTCACGGCGTCAACACCGAGGAACCCTCGCTGGTGTTGTTTAGCTGGATCCAAGACCGCTGGTTCCAGAAGTCTCGACTGCGGGATACTGCGACGTACGTGCTCCGGTTTTTGACGTGTCTGAGCCCCAACATGGTCTGCTGTCTGTCGGATGACGACGTGGAGCTGCTTGAACGAACGGTGGTCTCGATGAACTCGAGCAATTTGGACGCTTGGAAGTCGTTTTCAGTCGCGTTCCACGTCGAGCGGCAGGAAGAGCAGAAGGATGCGGTCGGCTGTGAAAGCCTCATCAGCATTCGACTACCGGCAGACTCCACTACCCACAACATCCAATTGATGAAGGGGAGCTACCCCGCGTTTTCGGTTGTGGAACCTTCTCCAGCGATGAAATGGACGGAGAGGTGGAGTCAAGGGTTCGATAGCGTCAAGGAATTCGCAAGCTGGTTACTAGCGGAGTCAAAGGAACGCAATATCCGCATCGAGCTCGATGGGAAGGGATCGGAGTCGCTCGTCAAAGAGGAGCTGCTGAAGGCAACTGGGCAATGGCCAGAGGAGGAGCTGATAAAATCCAAAGAAATGATGGACCGTAGCCTTCAAACCTCCGAGGAGCAGGCGCACGATCGAGCTCAAGCGTACATTGAAGAGTACCGCGCAACGCTGCTGGGCCACGTCGACAATTTGTTCGACTTGGACTTGCTGTACAAAGGGGCAAGGTGGGAGCCAGCATTCGTGACTCTCAACAAATACGTGCAAGACGTTCAAGAGAACCGGGACATTTGGAGCAAAGTTGACGCAGATACACAAGCGACTCTGAATTTGCCACTTCGTCTCAAGAACCAGCTGAAAGCTATCGCTTCCAAGTTCCGCAACCACGTAGCGAATGTCACCGATGGAGAAGACGTCGCTGAACCTCTCGCGAAATTCATGCACGACTTCACTGTCTCGGACAAGAAAGTTGCCGACACGAGTGATGGCTTCTTGGGGCGAACTTTAAAAAAGTTTTGGGGGCAGGATACGCCGCTGCTGACGGACAAGTTCCGCGAATGCATGGCTAAGCCTTTGGGTGAAGCGCGTCAAGCCTGGTTTGAGGCCGTGGAGACCGTGCTCGCTATTGCCGAGAAGGTGATGACCGTTAAGTGGAATGAGGAAACTCAGCGCTCTCTTCACCAGTCTTGCGAAGCAGACCAACGTAAGCTTGTGTTGGATGCTTTTCGCGGTCTCCTCAAGTCTTGGCGAGATCAGCACGACGGCGGTCTCGTGACAAGTGTTAGTCCGCGTACACGCCAGAAAACAGTCTACTGCGACATACAAAAGGAGCATTGGGAGCCCGCGACGGACCAGATGAATGTGTTCAAGCTGGTGCAGAACGACGACGGGTCTTACAACGAGATCGTGCTGGGTACTCATCGTTTGGAGCCGGATGCGAAAATCCTCAAGGCGTGCACCATCAAAAACCACTGTATGGTCTTGGTGACTAAGTCTCCACGAGGCACGCTCGTGGAGCGAGTTGATTTCCCGCTTAACCCAAGCTGGCGGAGGGATCGTATTGGAAACGTGAGTTTTCAACGCTCATTTGGTCGATCGGCCTCATTGTGCGACTTGAACGTTCGTGAACGAGTCGTAGCATTCGTCGAGGAAGGCGGTCGAGTGGTGCTCTACCGCTTCAACGAAACGTTTTCGTCGCTGGAGATTTACAAGCGCGTCGAACTGTCATTGCGAACGTCTTTGGTGCTCCCGGTAGTAGATGTGCTTGTCGTGGAAGGCACGTTGTACGCGACCGACAGTGACGGATCCATCCAGTCTGTGAACTTGAGGAACCAGCAAACCTCACGAGCGGTGCAAATTATGCCGTCGGGGTCTCGCGTGCCCAATGGTTCGCTGTTCGCTATGGCCGACAACATGGTCCTAGGGTTTGTGGCGCCACCGTACGAGGACTCGTCCGATACGAATCAAGACTCGGCGTTGTTTGCTGTCGCCAGTGAGGACTTCCGCGATGTCCCCGTCACCCACTCGGGATCCATTGCGCTGCCGTCACGGGGCTTGTCGGTCCAGTGCTTTGACGACGTGTTGTTCGCTGTCGACGACGAGATGAGGAAAATCTGCGTTTTTCGTCTGACAGTGACAGTGAGAAGCGAGTCGTTCCGCATCCAGCACTCGAAGGAACATTCAGTTAATGGCACCAAGACCGAATCCGATGAATTGGACGCCGAGGTGGACCACTGGCTTCGGGCCTTCTATCACACGTACGAGAAATTCCCAGTCCGTGGTTTGATTCGCAGTGTGAATGACACCAGGGCGACACTGAAAGTGCATTTGGCGTGTAGCTCCGTCTTGACAAAACCGGCTGAAGACAGCTGCCGCAGCTTCTTCCAAGTCCTGATGCGCGACCTCCGCAAGCTGAATAAGCCTCTTGGGGGAATGGATTTGGCCCGGGACTTGGCATTCCTGACGAAGTCGAATGGTGCCATGGATGCAATTGCTGTCCAACCACTGCGATCATTTCTCCAGGAGTTGGTCACATTCGTCCCGATTCAAATCTGTCGAGCTGAAGGGAACTCGCTCACGGTGATGACAAACGGCAAGGCGCAGCCCATGGATACGCACTCACAAGACGTTCAAGCTGTTGACATTGCGCGCTCCATCCGATTCGGTCTTCTATCGCCGTTGCTCGAGTCATGGCATGGACGTTGCGTTGTCATCACTTCCATGGGCAAACAGTCCACGGGCAAGAGCTACTTGCTCAACCACTTGACCGGGTCTTCGTTCGCCATCGCTGGAGCTCGCTGTACTGATGGAGCGTGGATGGCGATCCGCATTCTACCGGGGAATGTGCTGCTGGTTGTTCTGGACTTCGAAGGCTTGGGCTCGTTTGAGCGGACGGAGCAGGAGGACGTCTTCCTGTCGGTTCTCAACGCGTCCATCTCAATGTTCACGATTTTCCGCATGGAGATGCGGTACGACAAGGAGGTCGACGACCTGTTCGCTCGGTTCCAGAAGGGTGTGGCCTTGATCAAAGGCGACGCGAGTCTCTTCCGTGGCAAGCTGTACATGTCAGTCAAGGACGTGAACCCGAACGACCAGAAAGGGGTGCTGGACGAGTTCGTTGCCAAGTTCCAGAAACTGGTAGGCACCAACAAGGACAGCAACTTCTTGCTCGACTTGTACTCGGGTCAGCTGGACATCAACTGCTCGCCACCGCTGGGCACGATCAACTACTACCAGTCGCTCATGCACGCCCAAAACTTTATCGAGACATCTCTGTGTGGCGTCGAGACTGCAGGTTTCCGTAGCGGCAAAACGTTTTTGAATTGCATCCGCTTGGTGCTTGCGAAAATCGCAATTCTGGACTGGACGTCTCTGGATGAAGGTGCGAAGCAGTTCCAACTGTCCGAGATCAGCTCGAAGCTACCTGGTCTTCTGCGTACAGGATGTATCATCCCACAAGAGTACGTGCCGAAGAAGGAGGACATCGCTCAGTACTTGAAAGAAGACATTGTGCTGGCTGGCAACGGGAAAGTGATCGACGTCGACTTGGAGATGATGGTCGCTGAGTATCCTGCGCTGGCGGAGAAGTGGACTACCCTCAGCGAAAGCTTGGACCTTGAAGCGTTGCCAGACTGGGAGATTGATCTCGGATTCGATTGCTGCTCTACGACTGACGAGACCATTGACGAGGTCCATGGTGCGATCAAGCAGCTACTTCGACTCTTCCTTCGGTCGAACACGAGCATTCGTGGTGGCAAGGTGTCGGGAGAAATCGTGGCTGACTTTGATGCGTTCCTGGCCTTTATCGTGCGACGTCGGAAGGCTCGCGTCTCTCTATGGGCGAAGCAAATGCTCGGTGGCAAAGTGCCTGAAGAATGGAAAGCACTGGAGCAACAGTTTGTAGGGAGGTTCCAGATGCTGCTTACACGCTGCCAAAGCAAGTGTGATGAGTGCCGTCTTGGCTGCATGAAGGCTGCAGCTCACTCGGGGACAGCCGAACACAACTGCGGAGGTAACCACAAGTGCGCGGGTCGGTGCGAGTACTGCGAAAGCAGTGAACACTTCGGGAAGACTCCGTCGTGTGCGAAAGAAGCTGGTCACGAAGGCAAATGTGAGTGCGCGGACGGAGATCACACGTGTGGCCGAGAGTGCTGCATGGCGAACTCGCCGAACTGTGGCAAGAAGTGCTCATTGAAGCGAGGCCACCTCGACCTCCACAGATGCGACGTCCCCATCCACACTTGTGGTGAAGAGTGCTCGGCGCAGAATTGCTCGGGTCGGTGCATCTTGAACGTCGAAGACCCCCATACTGCTCACAAGTGCGTCGAAGTGCGATGCATGCACAAGTGCATCATGGACGGCTGCAACGAGGTGTGCGGCACCATGGACCACTTTCACGGTCAAGTCGACGTTTCTGTAGTGTACTCGGTGGAAAATGGCGACGAGAAAGGGTCGAACACGTTTGATGCAGCTTCGGAAGCTCCGGTGGTGCACATGTGCGGCAACGGACACGAATGCCAAGCCATGTGCGAGGAAAATGGCATCTGCCGCGTCGATGTGTTTCTCAAACAATCGTCCAAGACGTTCACCGGCGCTCGAGGCACATTTCAGTTCACATTTCAGGAGATGAATGGGTCTCGCAAGAAGTGCGCCAAGCAATTGCCACCGGGTCAGCAAATGCACCAGGGCGCACACACGTGCGTCTGGGGGCAAAGTGACGATGAAGACGAAGGTGATGACAAGACCATTCACTACTGCGATGTTCGCTGCCCGTGCTGCAGCTACTTCTGCAAGAAGAAGTACAGCCACTTCGGCCCGCACTCGACATCTCATGGGAACATGCGGAACACGTGCTTCGTGGCTGATGTAGAGGAGATCGACGTCGAGGAGCGCAAGTACAAGGCGGGCGAGACGGGGATCGCTGAAATGTGCAACTTGTACTGCTCCAAAATGGGCCGCGAGCATGTCCACTACCTCGAATGCGAGCAGGGAAGCAAGGACAAGTGCGTGTACTCGGGCAGCAGCAACGATCAACGTCGTCACTGCACGCGCGCGTTGGAGCCAAAGCCGGAGAAAGAGACTGACGAAGTGCTGCACGAACAGTTCTGGAAGACGCTGGGCTGGGAGGACCCGTGCACGTCCAAGATGGAGCTGGAGCTGTTTGGGAAGTGCGCCTACAAGTGCGACGCTCCTGACCACGACGACAAACCTTCGTACTGCATCCTTCCAGCGTGGCACAAGCCCGAGCCCAAGCCCAGAACAGGCTTCGACGGATTCACGTACGTCAGCGGACACAAGTTCGAGTGCTCGCACGTAGCTAGCGGTGGCAAGATGCACCATGTCTTCGTGTTGGACTGCTCGGGCTCAATGAGTGGCCGACCGTGGAGCGATTTGATGGCTGCTTGGAAGGAGTACGTTTACAACCGAATCGCTGACGGAGCAACGCTGGACTTGGTGTCGGTCGTCACTTTTGACAACTACGCGCAGATCGTCTATGAAGCGCAAAACATCACGACCATGACAAATGCGAGCGTTCCCTACCGTGGAGGGGGTACAACCTACTCCGCCGGACTACGCGCTGCGAACGAAGTATTGTCGAGAGTGAATTTCGACGCGTACAAGCCAGCGATTGTGTTTTTCAGTGATGGACACCCCCACGATCCGCTTCAGGGCGAGCAGCTTGCGACGCACATCAGGGGCTGCTACGAGAAGAACGGGCTGCAGGCGTTCGCTGTGGGGTTTGGAAGTATTAACCTGAACATCTTGGAGCGAGTCGCGGAAAAGCTGGGTGGCACATACCACCACGTCCTCACGGGCAATGAGCTGAAGGCGACGTTCTTCAGCATCTCCGCCTCGCTGAGTACGCGAGCGGGTTTGGCGCTAACGAAGCCGGACCACGAGCGCAACTGTGTAATTTGCGGGCAAGACTTGGCGTCTGGCGAGACGGTGAAGCTGGGAGCATGCGGCCACGAACTCCACAAGGCGTGCTTGGAAGTACTGGTTCGAAACGCTGAGCAAGATGACGAGCTTGCTCGCTGTCCGTCGTGCCGGCGCGAGATTTCAACTTGAGCATGTTGCCATGGCTCCGTTTTTCTATGTGTGGCGTCGAAAGTAGGTAAATGGTATGTAGCGGTACGAAGCGTTAAGCAATGAGAGCAACATGACCCGTTACGACCTCGAATTGTCTTGAGCATTAACTTCCTGATCATCTTGACGCCGAGCCGTCCCGTCCTGTGCATTTATTTTTCAACAGAACACATGACTAGGCTAGAGCTTCATGCACCACCTTGCCTTTCACGAAAACCTTTGCAAAGTTGCGGTCGTCTGCGTTGTGAATGACCTTCTGGAAGACGTCCAAGGGCGTATCACGGTCGGCCACCACCAAGTTCCCACCCCGATCCACATCCACAAGAATCGCATCGAAGCACTTCCCAACTGCAAAGCTGCCGGTGTCGTTCTCCAGCCGTAGCGCATTCGCTCCACCCATGGTCGCCAACCAGAATGCATCCTTGAAATCAAACGGCTGCGGCGGGGCCCCAGACGTGCCGTCTCGCATCTCCAGCGCCTTGATCGCCAGCACACACGTCTGAATCGCTCGCAGCATACTCGGCGAGTATCCTCCCGCGATGTCCGTGCCCAGCCCGACCTCCACGTCCTTGTCCAGCACCTTCCTCACATCCAGCAGCCCATTGGCGAAGAAGAAGTTGGACAGCGGACAGCACGCGATGGACGTCCCCGTGCGGCGCATGGTCTCCAGCTCCTCCTCCTTCAAGTGCACGGCGTGCGCCATGCAGCTCTTCTCCGTGAGCAGCCCCGCTTCCTCGAACAGCTCCGTGTCCCGTCGTCCAGGGTGCAGCGTCTCCACGAAAGCCTCTTCGTCCAGGGACTCGGCAATGTGCGACTGCACGTGGACGTCGTACTTGCGCGCCAAGGCGCCCAGCCCCTTGAGCAGCTGCAACGAGCACGTCGGCACGAACCGCGGGGTCACCACGGGCCTCACCAGCTCGTTGTCCTTGGCCAGTGCGTACTTAATGAACTCCTCCGCGTCCTCCAGACTCTGCTGCGCACTCGGCGACACGTACGAGTCGGGGGCGTTGCGGTCCATGGACACGAGTCCAATGAGCGCGCGCTGGCCGCGAGCCTCCACCAGATCCGCCAGTATCTTGGTGGCCTGGACGTGGATGGTGGCGAAGTATTGGGCCGTGGTGATGCCCTCGCGCAGCATCGCGTCCAGCAGTCTCGAGTACCAGAGCGACGCCACGTGCGCGTCCTCGAAGCTCTGCTCGACTGGGAACGTGTACGCGTCCAGCCAGCGCATGAGCGGCTCGTCCGTGGCCGTCCCCATGAACTGGAACTGCGGCGCGTGCACGTGCGTGTCCACGAAGCCAGGCATGAGGAACTGGCGCGGGGAGAGCCGCAGCACGTCCGACGCAG
>JAHQIV010000466.1:0-20608 GCA_030463285.1 Phytophthora europaea
CCCGCGCGCGAGGTCACGGCGCTGCTGGATGCAGCGGAGAAGGTGCTGCAGGAGACGGTCAGGACGCTGCACTTGCCCGCCGAGATCCTGCGCAAGGAGCGGGCCATCGGCATCATCAACACGTCGGACAAGCGCATCCTGTACGAGAACCTGGAGGAGATCAGCTTGACGCTGCAGCACGAGCTGCGGCACTTCCGCGTGCCGTTCTGCGCGTTCAACGGTGGCAACGACGTGTGGGTGGACATCGGACACAAGGCGCTAGGCATCGAGGCGCTGCAGAAATACGTCTTTAGGTTCTTGCCCCGGGAGCTGCGGGATAGCGAGGAGCTGCGCAACATCCAGGGCCAGGAGTGCCTCCACGTGGGCGACCGCTTTACCAGGACAGGCAACGACACGCGGTCGCGAGACGCGTCGACGACGATCTGGATCTCGAACCCGCAGGAGACCGTCCACATCATGACGGTGTTGCTGCAGACCATTGACCGGGTGCGGGAACAGAAGAAGGAGCGGAGAGAGGAGAGGGAGAAGAAGGAGAAGAAAGCCAAGGCCAAGGCGTTGGAGGCGGCTGCTGGCCCCAGCGACGATGGCAGTGACGTCACGGCGGACACGTCGGACACGAACGCATCTAGCGATGGCGGCAGCAGTGACGAGCGCGAGACGACGGTCAAAGCTGCAATCCAGGCCGCTACAACGGCGACGCTGGCCGAGTGAAATCGTTGCTGTATTGTGCTAATAAACATTCAATGCATGTAGGAGCTCGTGGTCTCAGACGCTGATGTCGACGTCTCCCGGTCTCAATTCATCGACTGGCAGCTTGGACAACTTCTTGGTGCGTGTAGATTTTGACGGTCGTTGGTCCTGGTCGATGCCTAGTTCTTGAGCCGCTTGCTGCCGCATAGGACCAACTTGAGCAGCAAGTAGCTGGTGCTCTTCAAACGCCACCTCCATCAACAGCGGCGCGTCATGAAGACGCTGGTCTCGAGCGCGTAGAAAGCGAAAGAGCTGCGTATAGTCCACACTCTCGACCAGCAGTTCGTGCTGTGAGATGCGTAGCAACGCGATCGCTACTGCAAACACGACAGAGGATCCTTCGTAGAAAAGCACATCGAGGAACCGGAACGTGGTTTCGCTTGGGAAGACGGCGCAGCAAAGCGGCAGCAGCCATTGCGTTACAAGCACAAGTCCCATCGGTGGCGTGTGCAGCTGCTGGAAATGCCGGTACAATTTCGGGAGCCTCATCCGCAAGAGTTTTTCCAACACAGCACCATCCACTTGCAGCCCGGTCATTCCCTGCGTGTAGTACGACGGGAAGAAGTTCTCGCAGAGCACGTGAAGGAGCCAGAAAACGCGTTCCTCTTGTTCAATCGGCTGTTCTGTGGCGTCTTCCAGTTTGTCGACCTTCGCACCAGAAGTTTGGCTGTGAAAAAGACACAGCAGACGCCCCACGACGAAAGTCATGGACTGGCAGTAGCCGAGATCGCCATTGTGCAGCGCATATGCGAGTAGCACACGCTGAAGCGACTGCTGACCTGCATCCGACGTGAGCCAGCACTCATCGTTGCCAGCAAAGGTGCGCTTCAAGTCCACTTGGATCTGCTTCTTGGCAATTGCAAACCGCGAGTTCTTGGCTCCGGAATGCACCGTATCCGTCGGGTCTTCGAGTCGATGAGCCAGCTTGACGAAGTAGTTTCGCGGAAATTGACGCTGAATGCTGGCGGCCCCGCTCATCTGTGAATACAACTCGGGTCGACGAGACATTGGGATGCCCCGCCACACCAAAGCTCGAACTTCACGTCGCTGACTTGTGTCAAAGGAACATGGTTCAGGTCCGAAAAAGTCATCGCAGTCTTTGCCGATCGGAGCGTGTGTACGTTTGACGTAGCAGGCTGAAGACACTTCGTTCAGTTTGCCAGTGTGGATTTTGCATCGGAGATTTCGCCACCGTGTATCTTGCTGCCGTTCCAGAGCGTCGACCAAAAGTTGATAATACTCATAGGACCGGGTAGCTCCAGAGGGGACTTTGAGGGAACACCACTCGCCATTTCTTAGCTGCATCTCGGGATCAAAAACTGCAAAACCCAAACGATCAACAAGCGCTGAAGGGTGCGATAACTGAGACGAGCTTGAGCACGAGGAGGTTGAAGATGTCGATGCTGTCGAACACGAGGAATTGGGAGGCGAGCCACTTTCATCTCCTTGTCTTGATGGTAGCGTTTGTGGTGTGCTGAGCAATTCCTCCGCAGTGGACCCCCACATATTGGGCACTGTAGGATGCGGTAACTCCGAAATGCCGTTCGGAAGAAAAAGAGTACGTAGCAGAAGTACTCCACCATCGGCTTGTGGGTCCCTCACATTAACCAGAGGCAGCCACTGCATTTTCGCGGGCATCCCTTGCACCAGATCCAGCAGCGACAGTGGCAGTCGACCGACACAGCTTGAATCACATTGTCCTTGAGTCTCGTGGTACACAGCGATGGTCACTTGGGTGTGCGAGAGAGACTCCGGAGCTCGAAACACAGTGCTGAGTGCGAAACGAGGGTGACGCCAAACGTGCGAGCTCCCAGACAGCACCAAATCTTGCTGCAACGATGCGAGCGGAGAACGCACACAGTAAATTAGTCTGTTGCTGCCACGGAAGTCTCCACTGCATTCAACGTCAGGTGTTGAAGGGGTTTCAATGGTTACGACGCCATAGTAGCGACCCTGGGCTGCTGTCTGAGACTTGTTGACGATGTTTGGAGTCATCGGCGATGCCAAAAGCGTCGACGTGCTGGCACGCGGCAAACCCCGAGCCTCTATCAATTCAAAATGCAAGTCTCCAATAAACGAGAGGGCAATGGCCTCCATCGGCGGATCCACTTTAATCGCTCCAAAGAATCGCTGAAGACTTGAGGTGCTGCGACGTCGGCCACCATCGCTAGTCGTAAATACTCCAGAGAGATTCGGGAGCGAGTATCCGCTGAAGCCGTTGCGATTGCGTGCTCGCATTCTAACGAGGTACTCCGTGTCTTTCTCCAGTCCACACAGCCAATGTTCACGTGCCTCAGGCTGCAATAGGACACCGAGCGGTTCCCAGTGCAACAAGGACGTCGCGGACAGAAGCGCAGAAGACACAGCTGGCGATGCTCTCGGGCTTGCTGGCGATGCTGGTGGCATTAATATGAGCATCGTGAGAAAGCCGCTAGCATGGGATAAGCTACTGGGCTTCTTGCACACCTCCAAATGGAAGTATATAGGCTTCAGGGTCTCCCAAAGACGTGGATCTGTGCTCGCTGGCTCCATATCCCAGCCCACCCCCAGTGAAGTAGTGTCCGCACCTAAACAGCGCAAACCCGAAGGAACGCTGGGCACCCTGGTCACCTCACGGATGAAATGCTGAATAGAAGCTGGACGACCCGTTGCAAGTTCCACGACGGACTTCCCCTCGCTGGTTCTAGCTGTCAGATTGAGTTGATTTCGTGCTGGAGCTTCCAGAACGAGCCATTCACAGGCTTCCAGCGGGGCTCCCATCGCCGCGTAATGCAGAACAGAATAACCATTTGCATCCAACGCGTCCAACGCCAGTTCACCACGACGCGGGTTCTCTTCACCAAGCAGCCATTTCAGTATATCCACGCATCCATTGTACGCTGCGTAGTGGAGAATGTTCCTCCCGCTGAAAGATGTGATCCCCAGCGGCACCGTGTATCGAGAAATCAGCAGCCTGGGGCTCCTCAACGCATCGCGCTTCCCCGTCGGCTGGGTTATCAGTCCTGCACACCACTGGATGGCCTCAAGATTGCCGTGGATGGCAGCGAGGTGCAGAACGTGCAAGCCATTCGCATCCACCGCTGTGATTCCTGTCGGATCGTGCTCGTACAGCAGCTTCAGCAGCCCCAGCGCCGTCGTCCTGGTCGACGCCGCCGCATTGTGGAACGGCGTCCTCCCATCTCGACACCGCGCCGAGGCGTTGGCACCGTGGAACAGCAGACACTTGGCCACCTGCACGTTGCCACAGCGACACGCCTGATGCAGCAGCGTCCTCCTCCTCCCGTCCACGCAGCGAACCACGTCGATTCTCCCACTACCGGTAGGGTCTTCACCCTCTGAGCTCCCACTCGTAGGGACGAGTGAGAGCCCCCGAGCCTCCAGCAGTTCAAAAAACGCTTGGCCCTTGCCGACCGCTGCGAAAATCTCCCGCGTCTCCGCTCCTCTGGGCGAAACTGGCGGCGAGTAGAGCGACGAGCCCGCGAGTTCCGCCAGTCGAATGAGGTCGGGCGTGAAGGCTGGGAAGATGGACAGCTCCGACGGCGTCAGCTGTGACGAGGCAGTGCGGGGCTAAGATTCATGTCGTCGCCACGTCAGTCAGCGCAAAGTTCACTCGGAATCTGAAGTTACTAACATGGCTACAGTACAAACAAGCGCAGACGCACCGTGTTGACGGTCGCTGCGCTAGACGACGGACTCTCCATCTCTACGACGCCGAAGATCCGTGGACTGCTGCGGTCTAAGCGAGCGACCTACCTGATCTACCCCAGACGCGAAGCGGTGCGCGGACTGATTCACAAGTCTCACATAACGGAGCCCGTCGAAGGGACGACGGTCGCTGATTGGTGCAAAATGATATAGAATGAGGAAAAAGGCAACTTCAAGGCAAGAGCATGGGCATGTACATCACTCTCTAGCGCTGCTGGTGGTTGACGAAGCGCATGACCAATGCAGTGAGCGCTCGGAAGACGAGCAAGATGGCCACGAAGATGCCAACGTACTCTCCGATCCGCTCGTGCTTGACGCCGAAGACCTCGTCCACGTACAACTTGACTGAGATCTCGCCCACGCTCGCAGGCGCGTTCTGCACGATTCGGCAGCCCAACGGGTAGCTCGAGAGGTCAAGCGAGCTGGCGTTGGCTCTGAAGAGAATCTCAGGCAGTTGTGCATCGGAGCAGTCGCCAAACACGGTGGCCACCAGCACAGAGAAGCTGTAGCGGTGCGGGCAGACGTCGTAGATCCACTTTACCCCGCTGGGATCTGCAGTGCCGGAGGGTTGAAGCCCGTGAGCATGAGCCCGGGCAGTCCGTTGCAGGTACCAGCACAGTGATTCTGGCACCGCACGGCTGCCGTAATAGTCGCGCGACTTTTTACACACCGAATGCGCGATGTACTGGAGGCTAATACAACTTGCAAAACTTACCTGCCCTGGCAGCCTGCTTGGTTATGAAAATGCTTCACCCGGTCATTTGACCACCACGAAAGTTTCCTATTTTCGAGTCGAAAATAGGTGAAGTCCTGTTCTTCCGCTTTAGAGTCGCTGCTGTGAGTTGACCAGTGTCACGACGCGATGAACGAGCAGTTCGGACTAAACGGTGGTGAGCTCGACAGCGACAATCAAAGCTGGGAAGACGAGGAGAGCGAATCTTGGTACGATGGAGGCGACTCCGAGCAAAACGTGAGTTCCGACTATCGCCCGTACACTGCAAGGTTGATGGACACGCAAGAGATGCAGGCGCTGCGCGTTGCGTTGAACCGGAGCGAGATGCAGATCCAACAGCAGGGCCACATGAAGGAATACGTGCCTCGAAAACCCACTTCGTCGTCCAAACTGCGTCGGTGGTACGGCCTGCCTCGAAATCGGGTGGTCGACCGCCCCGTCATGTCGGCAGGCCCGACGTCACGTCTCGAGTTAAGCCCCAATGCGAAAGCTAAGAACCGATTTGAGGGTCGCCCTCGAACGTCTTCAAGACCCATCGCTGCCGGAGTCACAACGGCCGAGTTCGCGAGGATACTGAAAGAAGAAACTCAACAAGTTCGAGGTAAGTTTGCTGAATTGCAACTCTATGTCGAAATTATATCTCGGCTTACGCTTGGCCACCACGTTCTTCCCAGAGCTCGAGCGCCGCTACGAAGACACTAAACGCTCTTTACTGGAGGTACGTACTTCGAGGTTTTATGTAGTGGTGATAGATTGTCTCTGATGATCATTTTCTGGTTGCTGGCACTTACTTAGTGCACTGAAGTCGTTACTTCATGCAAACCAAACGATCGAGTAGGCGGTCAAGAAATCTACGAGCAACTTGCAGATCTGATCGCCTTCGCAGCTCAATGCGGTACAGCGGAATAAAGAGAAAGAATTCGATCAAAGCGATTGAAATAGTGAAAAAGTCGAAGTGGATTCGTACTTTTGTTATGTGTTTGAGGCATCAACTGGAAGTTAGAAAAGTTTGCAGTCGAAAAGGGAGTTGGAGCGACCCTTTTTGCCGTTGAGTTCTATCGTGGCGAGCGTGTTTTCTTGAATGTCAGCCAGTCTCGCCCGGTGAATGGCCGCAACAAGGCCACGGAAAGCTTCTTCGACATTGAGTCCCGTCTTGGCGGACGTCTCGACGTACGCCATGTGGTGCGCTGCTGCAAACTGTCGAGCTTCCTCCGCTGTCACGGCTCTTTTGTCTGCAGGGAGGTCGCATTTGTTCCCGACGAGCGTTGCATGCAGTCCAGGCTCAGCGACATTTAGCAGCTGATCGAGCCATCTCTCGACGTCAGTTAAACTTGCGCGGTTCCCAACATCAAACACCAGCAGCGCACCCGCGGCCTTGCGGTAGTAGGTCGACATCATCGCGTGGAATCGCTCCTGGCCAGCCGTGTCCCAGATTTGGGCTTTCACGTCCGTGTTGTCGACCTTCACTACGTGGGTGAGAAACTCGACACCAATCGTAGACGTGAACGCCTCGTTGAACTCGCCCTTGTGCAGTCGACTGATCAAGTTGGTCTTCCCAACTCCCGAGTTTCCCAGCAGAACAACTGATCAGCAGAGTCAAGTTAGCTCAACTTCTGACAGAAAACTTCCAGTTTAGAGACGTACTTTTGTTGACCGGAGCTTTACCGGGACTTCTTGGGGTCGACGGAGCAGCGAACGAATATGCTGTCACGAGTTCTGCATTGCGCGTTTCAGTCGCCACTGGTGGGGGGTTGGCACAGAACGTTGTGCCGTATCTGCAGTCAAGGCACATAAGTCTACGAATTGTAGAGTGTATGCAGAGCATGTAGACTTCAATGCGTACTTCTTGTCGAGCTCGGCATAGAGGAGATGCATTTGGTGGCCGTACGTCTCCACCAACGCCTCCACGTCTTCCAACTTGTCGTACAGGCCGTGGCGCGTGTAGAAATCGCGGAGAAACTCGTGCGGCGTGAGGGTCTCCACATCGTCGAAAATCGCGAGTGGATTCATACTCGAGAAGAAGCCCTTGGCAGGGGCAGGAGGCGTCGCGCACGGCACGTAGTCGGTCATTGTTTGCTGCACTGGGAAAAAGGCCAAGTTATCTGTGCCCTCAGTGCTGATCAGTGAGGCAAAATGAACTCCACCACGACACAGAACCGTCAGGAATAGCAGTGCTTGGCCCCAATTTCGGGCGAGCGAAACGATCACGAGCCCTGTCGATCGATATCTTGGCAACGTCTCACCACTGGGAGACTTTGCGATGCAATCCGCACAAGGTGAAGTGGGTAATGAGGGGACTGGGAACCGACCAACGAAAGCGACCGATAATCCCTTCAAACTTGAGTCTTCGCTCAAGACGGAACATGCGCAGCGACTGCGGAACATCGAGACGTGGAGAGCCAAGTGTGACTCGGAAGAGCTGAATTTTGAGCAGCAAGGTGATCGATATCACGCGTTTGAACTACCTACGACGTTGGGAAGACGCAATAATCCTGATAGAAGTTTGTGACTTTGTGCAGCCTCCCGCTTCGAGTACGATTTCTCGAAAGCCCTGCAGTCCACGGAGCACTTGGGCGTTCCCAATCCGCTGCGGACAGCGATTTGTCTTGATGTTCTGACGAAAATCAGCACCAAGTTCCCTCGATTCCAAAACCTCACGCAGATAACACGAGCCGAGCTGGAAAGGGCCACGTACATGAACGAACCTTCGCAGTCGGAGGAGGAATCCAACAATGTTTCAGCGTTGGACCCCACCGTAGGCTTTGCACCGGAGGCACTGAAGGAGGCACTTGCACGTCGCGCCTACTTTACAGAACTGAAGGAGGTTCTCGCTGAGAAAGAGGCTCTGGAGCAACGTCTGTGAGTGAATCCGCTTAATTCGAGTAGTAAGTTCCCCTACTGATGCAGTTGTTGTACTAGCTCCCGTCTGGACTCGCTGCACGACTTCATGCTCAAGAGACTGCGAAACAACGAGCTCATGGTCGACCGTCTTGCAAATCGATGGGGTCGCCTCGTGATGCGGCAGACGCTAGCGGACTGGAAGAAGATCATCGTCCGAAAGAAGTACACGCGAGTTCTGCTGGAGAAGACCCGCTGGCGCTGGACAAAGCAACGCCTTATGAAGCTCTTTCGTCGTTGGAGCGACTACGCAGTCGCTGAACAAGTGCGCAAGTCGCACGAGCAGATCCAGCTCTACCGCGACAACAAACACGACTTCCAGGAGCTCATTGGGCGACTACAGGTTCAGATCGAAGGAGCAAAAGTCGAGATGAAAGCCCACCGCGAACACGTCGACTTGGCTAAGAGGCATACGCTATCTCTTGAAGAATTGCTCGCACAACTGGAACTCCGCGTTCGACAGAGCCAAGAGCGCAAACTGCAGACGATCTCGAACCAGTGGGGGGAACTCTGCTTCGCATTCGTCGACTGCGAGTGCGACTACTTGCAGAACATGTTGGACGCCGTGTCTGTGGGAGGCTACGTCGACGTGAGCGTTCTGGTCATGAAAGGGGAAGACGAGAACGACCTTCTTCGCTTACCGTCCGAGCTCTTGGTGCTGCGATGGATCAACTTTCAACTAGAACAGTGCGGCGGACCATTTCGCCACCTTTTCCCGTGCAGTGCGGGTTTGATTCAAAACTTCTCGTCCGACATGCACAACTACTATGCACTTCGGCACATTCTGCATCGCCTACTAACGTGCAAGAGGAGACGTCAGCCGCCAAGGGTGGCAAAAATGCAGAGCGCTTTCATGTTATTATCACGAGTCGCTGTGGACAGCATCGCAGCGGCTAGTGCGTTGTCAAAGCAATCTCCCTACCCGACTAGCGAGGAGCTGCGTGCTGGTCTGGCCGAGGAATTGAACCCGCCATGTCCTGCATTCTTAAGTGACCACGTGCTGAGCAGTGAGATAGCGAGCGACGTGGTGTTCTGCTTATTCGGCTTCCTGGTTTGTGAGCATCCGAGTCTCACGACTCAGCAGCCCACAACTACGCAGACATCAAACCCAGCGAATGCCTATCCGTGGTACGAAGCCCAAGTGGCTCTGAATGAAGCGCGAGCGGTCTGGAACTCTGTGAGATCACAATGGAGAGAGCTTCACACCCCATTCGACGTCGTGGACGCAAGTAAAACACCTCCGGACGTGACGTCGCCCCCTCAGCTACTAGCAAAGGCCAACATTGTCCTACAGAATGCAGTCAACACGGTGCAGTACGCGTGCTCGAAGCGCAGTATCGCCGTGAGGGTGTGGGGGTGTCTGCAACGCCGCGTGCAGCAAGACGCAATTCGTCTTCTCGCACGCCGAGGACGCGAGCAAACTCCGTTCGAATTGGTCGACCGGCGAGTGTGGCGCGAGAAGTTCATGCTCACTACGCTGCACACCCCCAAGATGGTTCAAGCGTTTACCAGTCTAAACGACAACAAACAGACCCCCGAAGAGCTGGTGGAAGAGCTTCAACGAGTCGAAGAAGTTTTGAACGAGCACTACGAGCATCTGCGTCGAATCTACCGCTTTTATTCCAACGTCGACAGCAGTCGACTACATCGCAGTGTCTCCGGGGAGAGCTCGCAGCGTATCGGGGGGAGCCCCGTGGATGAAGCTCGGTTCTTTCACAAAATCTCCGCTTGTATGTCGCTGGCAGAGTTCTACGCCTTCCTCAAAGAGTGCGAAGTCTTTGGCAGAACTCGATGCTTCCCGTACGACTTGGTCCAGAGCGTGTTCGAGAAGGTGAGTCCTGACGTCGCAGCCTCCATGGGGACCGCCACTTCGACACTGCCACTCACTCACATCCTCTCCGCGCCGTCAAAAGAATCGGGCGGTGCGAACGGAAGAGAAATGACTCCTGCTGAGTTCGTGGAGGCTTTGGTCCACATCGTTCGTAGCGACCGAGTGCAGTGGAGAGGGACGGACACTGCAGTCGCTCTACCGCTAGCCCAACGATTCCGAAAGCTCCTTGAGGAGATCGTTTTCCCTAGCGCCATGCATCCTGATGAAGACAAGAGCAACGTGTTCCGACCTCAACTGCTTACTTTCGAGTGTCGGGAGGTCTTCACCACGCACCATAAGAAGCTACGATCAATGTACTCGCACTTTGTGGTGAGCGAGACGAAGCCTGAGAGACGCTTCGCCAGCCAGGACAGTCGGGGGACTGCTACCATGTTGTCTGCGAACGGATTTGTCAACTGCTGTCAGCACTTTGATCTCTTCCGCGACAACTTGCTGCACTTCGACGATGTTCAACACATTTTGGCCGAAACGCTGCAGCTTGAGCGCGAAAGTGTCCACTTCGACTTGGCCGGCGTGGCAACTGAAGACTCTGGCTCACCCCCGACCGCGGCTGGGAATGGATCGGAGACGAGAAGTGTTGGGACGAAGAGCAAGACGAAGGGCAGCCAACATGATGAAAACGTTGTATTGACCCTGGCTGAATTTCTCGAGGCTCTCGCGGCGGTTGCTTGCTACTTGAACCCGGACGCATTTGTACCTCTTGCTGCCAAACTGGATGCCTTCTTCAGCGAACGTCTGGACTCCAGTGCTATCGTACTGTAGTCGGTCATCAAAGTTGCGGCTCTCGGGGTCTTGGACGATTGCTTTGCTGTTGCAAGGTCGTGTTGGGCTGCGTATGCTGTCGTCGGCTCCGTTTCTCTGGTCGATTCTGGGCCTAAGTTCCAACTTGCTCCGTCCCCGTTACGCTCGAAGCTAAGAAACCCAAAACGATGTAGCATGGAGTTGTAGCGTTGCAGACTGGTACGTTGAGTGGTTCAGTTGCGTTTCGTGAAGCAACCGCTGTGTGTCTATCAATCGGTATGGCTACTACGGTGGAGTTTGTGACAACTTGACCGTCTCTGGCGGTGAAAAGCGGCATGTGACGACGGGCGAGATGGAGTTCGGCATGAAATACGTGACTCTCCTGGACGAAATCAGCACCGGACTCGACAGCGCCGCCGCGTTCGACATCGTCGCTGCACAACGCAAGTTGGCCAAGCAGATGAACAGGACGGTGGTCATTTCACTGCTACAGCCGTCGCCCGAACTCCTGCTCATTCTCCTGGTTTTCCTATCGCTCGTGTTCTTCCTTGCCGCTGCGTCGGCGAACTTGAGCATTGCGGAGCCTGTGGTCATGGTCTGCGTGCTATTCTACGTGCTGTTCGCCGGCTTCATCGTGTCCAAGAACCAGATCCCCGACTGGTTGGTTTGGCTTTACTGGCTCGACCCCGTTGCCTGGACTGTTTGCAGCGTTGCTGTGAGCCAGTACCGCAACCCTGAGCTCGACGTGTGCGTCTACGGAGCGTTTGACTACTGCGCCATGTACAACCAAACTATGGGCGAGTTCTCGCTGGGGCTTTTCGACGTTCCCTCTGCAAAGTCCTGGATCGGCTACGGGATTTTCCATATCAATCATACAGGCGTTTGGGGCAATGTGGTTCATGTGCCGTACTCGTAGAGCATGGTGCCGAATGGCAGCCCCCAAGTAAATGGCCCTTGACCAGAATGAGCCACAGCCCCCTAAGCCACAATTGCAACAGGGAAGGCTTATCCATGTACGTACTCAAGAGGCTCGGATTGTCCGGTCAGATGCTGCTTGTATTCGATCGATGCTTCTGTGTGTCGCGCGTGCACTCGTTCGTTGGTTTCGGCTTGGCAAGTAGATCTGCCGTGCTCTTTGTAGCAGCCGAGGAGACTTGAGCTCGGCGGGATTCGAGAAGCCCCCAAATGAAAATTGAGCGTCCCGACGGGAGCAGGTCGACGATAGCACAGTGTGACCGATGTCCACAGACCGTCGTTCGGTCTCACCGGGTGCGTACGCCGGTGGGCGATGTCCGCCATGAAGCTGATGTCGTAAGCCGCTATCATCGACGCTGCTTCCGCGTCGTGAGACGTAGTCGCTGCAACCCCCAAGCCGAAATGAACCACGACTGGCAGTGGGAAACTCTGCCTGCCGGGGAGTTTCACGTCGCTCGGCGGCTGGCCTAAAATCCGCGCCGTCTTATCGGTGCCTCTTGCAACTTGCTCACAGAGCACCGTAATAGTGTCCGCTACACAGGATAGTATGTTGATGAGCGCCTTCCTTCATCAGGAAAACTGATTATCCTTGCTCCATTTGCTGCGCTCATTGCCCTCGGATAATCTACACCTTTTCTTGGTTCTCGTCTTCCTCGGATTCACGTTGCTGACGTATTTCGTCTTCGAGTACTACCGCTTCGACCGCCCGGAGAACGTCGCGCTGCCCGTGAGCCCTAAGGACCGGAAGGCAAAGGCTAACGATCCGAAAGACAATGCGTTCAGGCTTGTGGCTTCACCTTATGCGTCCGATGTCGACATCCTGGGCAGTGGTGCACGAACGGAGATCGTCCTCCGCGTCGACAGAATCGCCCGCAAGAAGAAGGTTGAACCGGTGACGGTGGCTTTCAAGGACTTGTGCTACACTGTTTCAGCACCCGGGGCCCCCGGCCAACCAGCCCAGACACTCGATCTCTTGAAAGGTATCACCGGGTACGCACTTCCTGGATCAACCACGGGCCGTGATTCACGGCGCTCATGGGGTCGACTGGTGCGGGGAAGACGACGTTGATGGATGTCATCGCTGGACGGAAGACGGGAGGCGCGATTCGCGGCCAGATCCTGCTCAACGGGTTGGAGGCCTCAGACCTCAGCGTGCATCGTTGCACCGGGTACTGCGAGCAAACGGACATCCACTCGAAAGCGTCGACCTTTTGTGAGGCGCTCATGTTCTCAGCGTTCCTGCGCCAAGGAGCTGACGTCCCCGACAGCGACAAGTTCGACACCGTCGACGAGTGTTTGGAGTTGCTCCGTCTGGATGAAATCGCAGACCTGATGATCCGGGGCAGCTCTATGGAGAAGATGAAGCGCCTCATGATCGGTGTCGAGATGGCTGCTCAGCCTTGTGTCCTCTTCCTGGACGAGCCTACCAGCGGACTAGACACTCGATCCGCCAAGGTGATCATGGACGGCGTGCGCAAGGTGGCCGACTCGGGACGCACTGGGCTGTGCACTATTCACCAGCCGTCGTCCGATGTTTTCCACTTGTTCGACAGTCTGCTGCTGCTTAAGAAAGGTGGTGAGCCCGTGTACTTCGGAGAGCTGGGCGACGAAGCGAGAGCAATGGTCGACTACTTCCAGTCAATCCCCAGTGTCCCGAGAATGAAGCGCGGCTATAATCCAGCAACGTGGATGCTGGAGGTCATCGGTGCTGGTGTAGCTGAGCGTGGGGAGAAGCAGCCGACAGAGGACATTAACTTCGTCGACGTCTTCAACAGGAGTGCAAGCAAGGTGCTTCTCGATTCCAAGTTGACGGAGCCAGGTCTCTTCAAGCCGTCGGAGCAGTACGAACCCGTCACCTACGGCAAGAAGCGCGCGGCCCGGAGCACGACACAGCTTCGGCTCTTGCTACACCGCTTCTTCATCACGTACTGGCGTACGCCCTCGTACAACTTGACTCGTCTTGGGATTTCGGTACTGCTCGGACTGGTCTTCGGCTTGTTGTTTTCCGACGCAGACTACACCACATACCAGGGGATCAACAGCGGCCTCGGCCTGATCTTCCTCTCCACGGTATTCGTCGGTCTTATTGCTCTCATCAGCGTGCTGCCGTTGGCTTTCGAGGAGCGTGCGACTTTCTACCGCGAGCGATCTTCGCAGACGTACAACACGCTTTGGTACTTCGTTAGCTTCACAGCCGTGGAGATCCCGAATGTGCTCGTGTGCGCCATGCTGTTCACTGCCGTCTACTACCCCATGGTGGACTTCTCGGGCTTCACACACGCCGCTTTCTACTGGATCAACGTGGCGCTCATGATCATGTTCGAGTCGTACCTGGGGCAGTTCTGCATCTTCGCGGCGCCCAGCATCGAGGTAGCGTCCATCATCGGGATGCAGATCAAGGTGATTTCGTTCATGCTCATGGGCTTCAACCCACCAGCGAACCAGATTCCGTCGGGCTACAAGTGGCTCTACGCCATCTCCCCGCACAGGTACTCGTTCGCAGCCCTCGTTGGGACTGTCTTCGGCGAGTGCTCTGATGACCAACTGGCAGAGATTCAGCTCGCCACCGCATCCGCTGCGACCGCCACTGTACCTGCCACCTCGGTGTCTTCTACTAGCCTGGCATCGACAGCCAGCGCCCGCACGTTGGACTCGATCGATATGTCCAAGTACCCGCTCGGCTGTCAGATGCTGCGGCATGTACCCCCTGAAATTGGCGTCATCCCCATTCAAACCTACGTGGACCAGATTTTTGGCGTCGTCTACGACGACGGTGCGGTCGTTTGGCATTTTCCTCGGGATGATTGGGCTGCTCAGCTTTCTTGCCTTGATCGCCATGCGATACAACAGTCACCAGCAGCGCTAAACGCTGGTTCCTATTCTTGCACATACGAAGTACTGTACTCAAGTATATTTTTGCCATCCCTAAGCTGACATTGAGCTCAATTCTATTCGATATGCTCAATGCCTGTCCATCATCGACGCCAGCCATCGTATCTTGTTGTCTAGTTTGAAGTAGAGTACTTGTATTTGCTCTTGAATGTGCCTTGCTTTCGTCTGGATCACGCCTCGCGCCCCGGGCCGTCATCACCTGCGCATTTTTGGCTCCAGGGATTTCAAGCGCACCTCATGCGTGTGGTAACGGTACGATGCGTAAGCTGCGGCTATGTTTACCACAGAGAAATGATGACGACCGCGTATCTTTTTTGCCAATTGCCTTCTTTCGCCGGCACTTCAAGTTATGCAAACCCAAACGAATTCAAGGGACAGCAAAGGCGTGTGAGATAATACTAACTATTAGTGAAAGGCACTACAGATGTATGTTGTCATGAGCACGGGACTGACTGTTTCGAGGAGGTATTGATTGAGCTGTTGTCCTCTGTGCTCAGATCAGGAATATCTGCTTGGTTTAGTGCGTCCGCGCGAGGTACTACTACATATAATCTTGAAGCTCAATTCTGAAGTTGCTATGTAACTGGATACTAAGGTGACAGAAGTCTCTGCCGCTGGTAGCGTTAAACTCATACACTCGCCACTCCATGGGGGGACAACGAGAGGGTGTGTACGTGGCGACGAGGCATCTTCGTTCAGACCGGTTTGCGCCTGCAATCCGTCTGATCTTTCCAAGGACTAGCAGGACTACAAAATGCGAACTATTTACAAAAAGACTCGTCAAAAATGAATATCATGGTGGCGACCGACCGACCCAGCCTCCCCCTGTCCCACACATTTCATTGACATTGACGGACAGCGCACTTCGGTATCATAGCAATAACTCCAATATGCGGTATTAACTTGAAGTGTCCGACTGGCAAAAAAGATACGCGGTCGTCATCATTTCTCAGCGGTAAACATAGCTGCAGCTTACGCATCGTACCGTACTGTAACACACGCATGAGGCGCGCTTTGCAATCCCTGGAGCCAAAAATGTGCAGGCGATGACGGCCCGAGGCGCGAGGCATGATCCAGCCTCTGCAAGCTCTCAGCACCAGGATTCGGTAGACTCGCTGGAGTCGTCATACTCGCTCATTCTGAAAGTTACCACTCGAAAGCAAAGCACACGTCCAACAGGCGATTCAACTTCTACCTTGCCCAACATGGTGGCCGAGCCAACAATCCCCGAGCTTCCAGTCGGGTACCGCTCTGGCCAAGAAATGATGGCGCGGGGTCCGTACGCGCTGCACGAAGACATTTCCGCCAAGGTGGAGACTGCGCTCGGGCGCGCAATGGCTCAGATGGAGGTTCACTTCAAGCATGTGTCGTTGGCTGCCGACCTCGTGGCTGTCCATGACCCACGACATCGACGGCGCGGGGATGCCAACGGCCAGGAGATCGCCGACCCGCGTGACGAACTTCCAACTCTGCCCAACCACGTGATGAAAAAGGTCGCAGCGGTCTCCGCTAAGAAGCATTCGGTGCGTAAGCACATTCTGCACGACGTCACGGGCTCCTTCCGCCCAGGAACAGTCACACTTGTCCTCGGTCAGTCCGGCGCCGGCAAGTCGGCCCTCATGAAGCTGCTGAGCGGACGGTTCCCGATCAAGAAAGAGATCTCCGTCGAGGGCGAGATGACGTACAGCGGTGTCCCTCGCGAGAAACTTGTGAAGCGCTTGCCGCAATTCGTCAACTACGTGACGCAAAATGACACACACATGCCGACAATGACCGTCCGTGAAACGTTTGAGTTCGCGCACGAGTGCTGCGGTCCGCACCTGGATAAGTGGACGTCGGCGCTCCTCTCGCGTGGCTCGCCAGTGGAAAACGCGTCAGCTCTGCAAGCTGCCAGCAGCGTGTTCAAGCACTACCCGGAGATCGTCCTCCAGACGCTCGGGCTTGAAGACTGCCAGCACACGATTGTGGGCAATTCGCTCCACCGCGGTATCTCTGGTGGCGAGAAGAAGCGCGTGACGACCGGCGAAATGGAGTTCGGCATGAAGTACGTGACGCTCATGGACGAGATCACAACTGGTCTCGACAGCGCTGCGGCATTCGACATCATCGCTGCGCAGCGTAGTATGGCCCAGCGCTTCCACAAGACGGTGGTCATTTCGCTACTGCAGCCGTCGCCTGAGGTGTTTGAGCTCTTTGACAGCGTACTGCTACTGAACGAGGGCCGTGTCCTTTACCACGGTCCCACATCCCAGGTGCAGCACTACTTTGAGTCGCTTGGATTTATCTGCCCGCCGAGGAGAGACATCGCCGACTTCCTGTGCGACCTCGCCACACCTCAGCAGATCCAGTACCAGCAAGGTCGACCCCCTCAAGGCCATCCCAGCCATCCGATGCTTGCAAGCGAGTTCGCGGATCTGTGGGCCAAGTCTTCGCTCTACCAAGAGCTTGAGAGCGAGGACGATGCTCGTGCTGCAGCACTCAAGGATTCCGTGGACGCTGCCAACTTCATGCAACCAGTGCGCGAGTTCCATCAGAGCTTTTGGCCCAGCACGTGGACGTTGATGAAGCGCCAGTTCATCCTGACGAAGCGAAACCACGCCTTCCTCATAGGCCGCGCGATGCTTGTGCTCATTATGGGTCTCATCTTCGCCAGCCTCTTCTACCAAATGGACATGGCGGACACCCAAGTCACGATGGGCGTCATTTTCGCTGCCATGCTCTTCTTGGGTCTTGGTCAAGCAGCCATGTTGTCGACATTTTACGATTCGCGTAACGTGTTCTACAAGCAACGCGCTGCAAACTTCTACCGCACTTCGTCATTCGTGCTGGCTTCGTCAGTGAGTCAGATCCCGTTGGCATTGCTGGAGAGTCTCGTGTTCGGGTCACTTGTCTACTGGGTAGGCGGGTTCGTGAACGAAGCGGGTGCGTACTTGCTGTTTGAGCTTTTTCTCATGCTCGTCATCTTGGTGTTCCTGGCACTTTTCTTCTTCCTCGTCGCAGCTACACCGAACTTAAGCATCGCCAAGCCCGTTGCGATGGTCAACTTGATGATATTCATCCTTTTCGGGGGCTTCGTCGTGGCAAAGAACACCATCCCCGACTGGCTGATTTGGCTCTACTGGATCGACCCCGTGGCTTGGACCGTGCGCAGTGCTGTCGTGAGCCAGTACCGCAGCCATGAGCTGGATGTCTGTGTCTACGAGGGTGTGGACTACTGCGCGGCGTACAACATTACCTTGGGTCAATATGCGCTGAGTCTCTTTGATGTGCCTTCTGAAAAGAGCTGGGTGGGGTACGGTATCCTGTTCATGGCGGGCGCCTATGTTTTCTTCATGATGTTATCGTACTTCGCGCTTGAGTACCACCGCTACGAACGACCCGAGCACATCGCACTGCCACACGAAGAGAAGGAGATTGCTTCCACCGCGGACGAAGAAGGTTACGGCTTGATGACGTCTCCACGGACAGATACACCGAGCAGCGGGGATGTGGTACTTCGTGTGAGCAGCTCGCGTCCCGAGAGAAAAGTGGATCCTGTTTCGCTCGCCTTCAAAGACCTCTGGTACACAGTGCAAGCTCCTGCTGGTCCTGGTCAGCCGGTCCAGTCGCTCGACTTGCTGAAGGGCATCACCGGATACGCACTTCCAGGCAAAATCACTGCTTTGATGGGCTCTACTGGCGCGGGCAAGACGACGTTGATGGACGTGATTGCTGGGCGCAAGACGGAAGGGACGATCCAGGGTAAGATCCTGCTGAATGGTTTCGAAGCCTCCGACCTGAGCGTTCGTCGCTGCACCGGTTACTGTGAGCAGAACGACATCCACTCGACCGGCTCAACATTCCGCGAGGCGATTACGTTCTCGGCTTTCCTTCGTCAGGGATCTGACGTTCCCGAAAGCCGCAAATTTGACTCCGTCGACGAGTGCCTCGAGCTGCTTGGCCTTGAAGAAATTGCGGACCAGATGATCCGAGGTAGCTCTATGGAGAAGATGAAGCGTCTCACGATCGGTGTCGAGATGGCTGCTCAGCCTAGTGTCCTCTTCCTGGACGAACCTACGAGTGGTTTGGATGCGCGATCCGCCAAGGTGATCATGGACGGCGTGCGCAAGGTGGCCGACTCGGGACGCACTGTGCTGTGCACTATTCACCAGCCGTCGTCCGATGTTTTCCACTTGTTCGACAGTCTGCTGCTGCTCAAGAAAGGTGGTGAGACGGTGTACTTCGGCGACCTGGGCCATGAATGTGGTGCACTCATCAACTATTTTGAAGCTATTCCGAGCGTTCAGCGCATCACGGACGGATACAACCCAGCCACATGGATGCTGGAAGTCATCGGTGCAGGTGTGGCGAGCCAACGCCAAGTTGTCCAGGGAAACGAAGACCAACAACCAGTCGATTTCGTCAAGTATTTCAACGCCAGCGCGAACAAGTCGTTGGTCGACGAGAAATTGACTGAAGCTGGTCTATTCCAGCCGTCCGAGCAATTCAAATCTGTGAGCTACTCCAAGAAGCGTGCGGCATCCAACGCCACACAGCTACGCTTCCTTCTGGATCGCTTCTTCACCATGTACTGGCGCACTCCGTCATACAACTTGACGCGGCTCTGCATCTCGGTGTTCCTGGGCTTGGTTTTCGGACTCGTCTACGTCAGTGCCGAGTTCACCACCTACCAAGGCATCAACAGCGGGCTCGGCATGGTGTTCATTTCGACGGTGTTCATCGGTATGGTCTCCTTCATCAGCATCTTGCCCATGGCGTTCGAGGAACGGGCTGCGTTCTATCGTGAGCGCGCGTCGCAAACGTACAATGCACTCTGGTACTTTGTCAGCTTCACAATCGTCGAGCTTCCGTACGTGTTCGTCGGTGCGGCGCTGTTCACGATCATCTACTACCCCATGGTTGGGCTGGAGGGCTTCGTCGACGGCGTCGTGTACTGGATCAACGTGGCGCTGATGATCCTCTTCCAGGCGTATATGGGCCAACTGCTCGTGTTTGCGCTGCCCAGCATCGAGGTCGCCGCCGTGATCGGCATCTTGTTCAACGCCATCTGCCTCCTGGTTATGGGCTTCAATCCTCCGGCGATGCAAATTCCACAGGGCTACAAGTGGCTCTACGCAATCGCGCCGTTGCGCTACTCGTTCTCGGCACTCGCAGCTATCGCCTTCGGCAAGTGCTCCAACGAGCAGCTCATGAGCATCATGGTGGCAAGCGCCAGTCCGGGCGGCATCACGTCGCTCGACATTTCGGGCTACCCGCACGGCTGCCAGATCGTGCAGAACGCGCCTTCCACGGTCGGAGAAATCCCCGTGCAGACGTACGTCGAGGCTGTCTTCGGCATCAAGCACGCGCACGTCGCCCAGTATTTCGGCATCATGGTGGGGATGCTCGTGCTCTTCCGCGTGCTGACTGTGCTGGCCATGCGCTACATCAACCACCAGCAGCGGTAAACCCGCCAGTGTCTCGATTTCCGTAGTACTCACCCTCCCTCACCTGAACACTAACATAATATAAGTTCGTTGCACATCACTCATCAGCACTAAACTCTTTGAAAGAATCGGCGGCTACTGCAGAAGACGCAGCACGATGCGACTCTCGTGGAAGGCGAAGCCGGGGGCCAGGAACTCCACGCGCAGCTTGGCCAGGGCCGGCAGCTGGCACCGCATCTCCAGCAGGCTGAGCGAGACCTCCTTCTTGGTCCTCAGCGGGCACGGGCACTGGTCCAGCAACGTCTTGTCGTGCCAGACCCGGAAGACGAGCTTGAAGTTGTGTCTCGGCTGGCTGTGCTGCAGGTCCACGTTGAGCTGGTACGCGCCCTGCTGCAGCACGGAGATGCCGTCGTTCACGACCTCGAAGAACTCGTCGTCCTCATGGCCGCTCACCCGCTCCCAGTTCATGACGCCGGGCGACTGGACGCTGCCGATGGCCTTGGCCGCCATGTACACGAGCGGCGCGACGGCCTCCAGGCTCTGAACCTGCTGCTGCTGGAGCGGCGTCTGCTGTGACTCGCCCGTCACTTGGGCGGG
>JAHQIV010000467.1:0-20592 GCA_030463285.1 Phytophthora europaea
GTTATCGATGTAGGAATTCCTTACGACGGGAATTTTGTCAAGGCTCAGTTGTTGGAGCTGGTGCGAGAGAACAAACCCCCACCACTTTACATGGCAGTCGCCATTGCGACCATGTATGGGCATCAGGTCCAGTACACGCCCCCGTATCACCCCGAGCTTCAGCCCATCGAGCTGATATGGGGGCAAATGAAAGGCGCCATTGCTAGCAGTCCAGCGCGCAACGTAGCGGAGCTCGACTCTAAGGTTGAACAAACCAGAGCGTTCGTCACGCAAAAGAGCTGGACCAACAAGTACCGCCACGTGCAAAAGGTAGAGGACGCGTATCTTGTTGCTGCAGATGACGATGAGATCGCCAGTATCTCAGAGGACGATGGTACATGTAGCGAAGGTGATGAGGACTTGTAAGTGTCTGCCTGTCACATCTAATATACGAGGACTTGGCTACATTTGTTGTGTTAAAATCCAACAGCACTTGCCAGAACCACACAACTTGTACATACCCCTATTCACCATATGTTTTGCCATGTGGATGGGTGCACCAGCCAATCACCATCGCTCACACCAATGAATCATGCGGTAACCCTAATGAAGCCCTTTCCCCAAACTTTTAAGCCTCGGAAGCATGTTTTTCGGTACGGAATATCTCAAAAACGAGCCAAAGTCAGACAAATCTGACCTCAAAATCGGATTCTACGGGTACGAATTAGGGGTATATCTAACTATCGTATATGGAAAGTTACCATCTTGTAGGGGTAATTGAGGCCTTAATTTTGGTCCGAAGTATAATGGCCAGTACAATAGCATGCGTCACCCTACAGCATACCGCTGTGTCGTCCTCGGCCTCTGACCTGCGTTTTCTGGGCAGGCAGAGAGGTTATGGAGGCCTTGTACGTCGGGTCAAACTTCAATAATATTGAAGTTTGACCCGACGTGGAAGGATAACATACATGTAGCGATCCCGGAGTCTGAACATACATGTTTATACATGTAGCAACTACCCCTCACCAGAGATACTGATTTGGATATCAGTTTTGGCCAGGACATGTCAACATGTAAGCTCGCAATATCCTGGCGTCGAAACATTGCCCTGGCGTCACGGAAGCCCAACGCTGTGTACAAAATTAAAAATAAATGTAGTCCCCAGCTGCCCTTGTCAGGTGATCCTGTTCAGGAAATCTGATCGTTGCTCTGTCACGCCTTGTCTTCCTTCATCGGTGAGCTTCTTCCGAGAGATCGTCGGCGGCCCTCATCACATCTGTCTTGCCGAATCGAACTACACGTATTAATACATTACATACCAGTAGTATCCTTTGTAGAAGCAATGTGCTGAAGTGTTTAAAGCTCTGCCTACTTCAACTGAATGATTGTGTAAAAAGCATTGTTCAAAACATCGCAAAAAAGTAGACCATCTGTGGCAAAATAATCTCGAATAAAGCATCCGCCTAGCCGTCATATCGGAATGTATCCATAAGCGGCAACGTCAGAAGCGATTGACAGGGGTGCCCAAAGGTGTCTAAGTTGCGATGTTGACATCAATGTACAACGATGCATGTAGTATTTCGATAGGCTATTAACCCTTTCGCGAACACTTAGACTTAAATTAACAGTTACTACAGCAGTGTACACACGCATTCCCTAGTTTAAGTCACTCGTAGCTGCTGCAGTCGTATTCGAAGAGTGTGTTTCGGCCGCCCTTGAGTTTACACGACCATAAGCGCATTCGCGGGTTGTCATGATCCCCAGGATAGCCAACCTGAAGGATAAACGACTACGAAACCTTGTGTGGACACGGGCGTCGTAAGCTCTGTCGAGTTTTTCGAACGGATAATGCATATCACGGCTTTATATGCCAAATACACAACTGGTTGCACAACCGAGTTGTAATTGTAGCGAAATTACTCGGGGTTCTTTTCGCGCAATAGATTTTTTCCCGCATTTATATTCGGAAGAACCCGAAATAAAAACCTTGGCTTTCGAAAACATGTACTGTACATAGTACCATTTCGTATGCTCACTACATTAATTAACTCGTCTACAATCAATGACGAGCTCTAAGCGTCTTCTGGCAATTTCATCTTTGACGAACTACAATAACAACAAAAACTCAAAAACTAGCTCACATTGAGCTGGGCCTTGACCTCTAAATGGCCTCCCTCACGCGCTATGGGCACCCACATCACCAGCGAGCCTCCGCCCGTACCAGGAAGTCCCAGAAAGCCCGGACGCCAGCGATCCAGGTACAGCGTCTTTCCACCAAGGGCCGTGACATTCGATTTCCACTGAGCTGTACCTCCAGCTTTGACGTCAACTTCATCGATTTTGTCACCGCCAGACATGATGTTGACCGTCACGTCTTTCGTGTCCTTGCTCGTGAAGTTAATAATGACAGCACCGTCGCCCTTCTTGGTCCACGAGAGGGTGCTGTTCTTGAAGGCCTTCTTGAGCGCATTCATGCCTAGGGTCGCAGCTTCATCGCCATCATCGATCTCGCCCATAAACTGCGTAGGACCGCAGATAGTCTGGAGGTATTCGGCAAACAGTGTCGACAGATCCGTGGGCTCGAGGCCAGTAACAGAAGCCATCGTAAGAGCGTTGTCAATCCACACGTAAGCAGAGTGTTTCGCGGCCATGGATGTACCGTTGTCACTCTTGCCAGACTTGATGAGGTCACTGATGATAACCCCGAAGGTTTTGCGGAGGGTCTCACGGGTTTTGTAGGCAGTGGACTCCGTAGACTCGGAGATCATTTGGCTCATGCAGTTGTTGGTCACCATGGCAACATCGTAAAGCACGAGGTCAGACTGGCTAATTTTCAGGCGGATCTCAGCATCGCTGATTTTCGGGTTCTCCTCTCGGTACTCGTTCACCGTCATCCAGACCTGGTTTGTCAGCGACCGCAATTCTTCACCGCATGTGGTGTTTTGCTTCATACCCGTTTCCAGACTCGAAATCTCGCCCGGTGTGATGGCACTCGCAGCCTCCGTAAAATTGGCCTTCATCATGAAAGCCTTGAACTTCTCCCAGCTATGAATGATGTCGTCGTCGTAGCTCAGCACTAATAGCAGGACGTATTGGGCGGTGGGAAGCAAACCTCGGGCCAGCTGAATGTTGGCGGGTACATTCTTGCCCATGCACGCGTAGATTGTGGCGGGCAGATCTGCGACGACGTAGTTCGTCTGGTACAGCAGCAACAACAGCTTCTCCTGAGACGTCTGCGGGTCATTAACCATTTGGTTACGCGTGAAACGGACGATAGCTCTTGTCGTTGTCATCAGCATATTGGCACACTTGACAGCCCACGTCACCTTCTTACCCAGCTTTGCCAGCTCACCGAAGACACCGAAGGTGGCCATACTCAGAGCGGACATCGCCACGGCTGAGATCTTGGCAACGTTCTCACGGCCGCAGTCGTTGTTCTGCTGGATGCACTGCATGCCACACTCGACAGGGTAGTCCATCGGGCATTCCGTCCAGCATGTGTGCGTCAGTTCGTTGCGGTCGTAGTTGCTTGGGCAGGTGTCCATGATGTGAGCTTCACGGTAGCACGCCGAGTCCGCGGATTGACTCCAAGGTCCGACCCAGTTGCGGTAGTTGGATGTGACAGTGCTGACAGCGGTCGAAGGTTTGGCCATGGCACTCAATGGAGGAATTTCAGTAGCTAAAGAGGAGGAGCCCGAAAGTGACAGTGCGGATGTCGATGGGGCCTTGGCAGAGGAAGACGAAGCGGAGGCATGTGAAGAATCCGATGAAGATGGCGGGCTTGTAGTGGTGATTGATGGTGCCCCGGCTTCGTCTAACGAGTCTGATCCCGACCCCGACGAAATTAAAGACCTCACGGCATCCATGTAGTCGGAGCCCATCATACTTTTGAGCGCTTCAGGTGACAGGGTCTCGGAAACCGTGTTTGAACCGGACGAAGCGGTGGAATCGTCATCATCGTTCCAGAAGGTCCAGTCGATGGCTTGTGTACTGGAGGTGGCGGCAAGCGCCGCCAAAATGACTAACGCCGCCCTTGTCCGGATCATCTTGACTTGTGACGGGGACTTTAGCACGATGATGCAAAAGGAAGAATGAGGAAACCTGTCGACGGGTGCCGGATTGTGGTTGTCGATTCGACCGCCCGCGCGCGATTTGCGGAAGAGAGGTGATGGGCGCTGGTGCTGCTACGTGTATTGTGCTGCAAGTGATGGAACCGGCGATCGCGGTTGACCGGGAGAATACAGTTAAGTTAACCCCGTTTCAGTATGTACGCTTTAGATATCCAGACGGCGACCACCAGGATGAAAAGCGCAATTTGTGATGTACATGTACTTGACACAACATGAAGTGTACAGCAGTTTTTTTTATCTAAGGCTCGGTTGGATTGATCTCGATTGGAAGCACGACCTTGTGGCATGGCATCCGAGGATCACTCTGCTGATCCTAGAGCAGCCGGTATTTCTAATGTAAAGAAACAGCTTTTTGAGACTACACTGTACTGAAAAATGTCTTCGACCACTCAGACATTTACAATAAAGGAGATGTTTGATAAGGTTGGAGGTACTGCGTCTGCTCTGCACTGTACGTCTAAGTTACTCTGCTCCATGCATCTCGTTTAACTCTGTTGGGTGCCTCACACCGTGACGAGGCTTGTCCGATTGACTTTTTATTTGACGCCAGTCAACACAACCAACTGATCCCTTTCGTCTCTCAGAAAACATATTAACCCCTAACGGTTTTACGCTGTACAGTATCTGTAGTTGTGTGTGGACGGGAAAACGTGTCGGACTGCACCACAATGTTACCCTGTTTGAAGTTTGAAGCGAAACTGTACAGTATTCTTGACCTCTAACCAAGAAGGAACGATCATGATGTTGCTTCAACTCTGTTACAGACGACTAGCAGCTCATCCCTCACCAACCGATTCCCCGAACAAAGAGCCCGGAAAGATCGCCGTCACAAGTACAGTACCAGCTACTAATAGCGGTCGTCCTTCATTCACGGAGTTAAGCCGGTGGCATGCCTTCTCAGCTCACAGAACTCCGAGCTACTATATGTGCTTGCCCTCGCATTGAAGTCCTAGAGCGCCAACATGACGCCAGTTGCCTGCGTCACAAATTGTCACGTCCTTGTTTTCTTGCATTAGACGGGTTCTTCTGGGACTGTCTTGTTGACGTGAACCACAACGATGTGGCGGAGGAATAGCTCGTCGAGCATAAATAACACATGTACAGTGTGTACTAGCAAGTCAGCGCATAGTAGCTCATAGATACTAACGACAACGGATCACTTCATTAGTGGTAAGTACATGTACGTTGTGAAGTGAGAGAGAGGATCAGAAAGTATATTGAGCTACTTATCACTGCAAAGATATCTGTGTGGAAACTGCCTTGGGGTCATCTACCATGACTAGATCGTTCTCCTCCTCGCTGTCTCATTCTGCTAGTTCGATACATGGGGCTTCACGGGGGGCACTCCTCGAAGGGCAGTGTACGTTGTGAAGAGGAAAGCCGTAACTTTATACATTCGATGATCGGTAGCACCTATTGTATAATACTTGCTGAAGCAATGCATTGAAGTGTTCAAAATAATGCCCTACTTCAACCTTCGCACAATCGGACACAACATCTTCAGCCGGAAGAAAATGGATTCGCTGTGGAAAATCCAATTCGAAAAGCACGAGCCATGCTGCATGACTCGTGCTTTTCGAATTGGACGCCAAACTGCATGACTCATGCAGTTTGGCGTGGCTCCATCGAATGCCAGACATGCTCTGGGCAAGAACACCCCTGAGATTCGAGGAGCATGAAGTAGGTTTCAAATTGACGATCGCATAAGCCACATTTGACTTTCTAGGTAACGAATGAGCATGATGTAGCTCGTCTGGTTTGCGACTTTAAAAAAGTGGTTGCCGTGCAGAACGTACTGGATCCGCTCCGGAGTTGGTAGGCAACATACTGAAGGAACTCCCTGCGCTTCTCTACTAGCGGCTGGTTATCCTGTCTAGCGTGAACTCAATAAACCCCGGCCTGCATGCTGCGCCAAACTCATCAATTGCATTGCGCATGTTTGCCGCTGTACATCACGACGAAAAGAGTCGGTCTTGGGGGCAGCAAATCTTCGTTCCGGTGCTACATGTAGCTGTCGGTCAGCTCTTTTATGTTTCATTGGCCAACTTCAAGGTTAGCGCTTCAACGCCGTTTGATGCTGAAATTTCGCTAGTCCGACCCGCTCTTCGGGAAGAAAAGGGGTGGAAGATAATATTTTGGATTGGAACGTGGGACCTGTTCATGTGCATAAGCTATAGCTTAGGTAGCAGACATGCCTACATGTAATGTTGCGATGTGCCCACCTTGTGGAGGCTACGTTGCGCAATACATGTCGGCGTCCGTGGCCCTGCACGCAATCTCCGCGGGCGAACCTCCCGACGGCCGCTGCTGCGGTCTCCAAGTCGTCGACGGTGAGAGTCTCAGTAAGAGGGCGGAGGCGAAGCCGAGGCTGTGCTATACATGAACGACCCTTCGATCGGAATAAGCCGGGGAGAGAGGGAAAGATACGCTTTTGGGCTAAGAACGTTGTGTATTAAGGAGTTACAATGCTCTACAGGAGTCCTGCTACAGGCTGTAACATGACTTCTTGGGCTCCTTGACATTCCAGGGAACGACTCTAAACGTACGGCAGCCACCTTGTTGCACGGGCGACACCTATCGAGAAACGACTAGATACAGCAATGCTATGGACAATGGAGGCAGAAGAACGCTCTGTCAGATTTGGCGGGTAATGTGAAACATTGGACACGCGTTGCTATGACAAGTTCGAAACCAAATAATCTACGAAGGGCAATTCTGAAGCATTACATGCATGCGGACGTGCATGTACATGTATATGCGATACCGGCACATGTAGCGCGAAATGAACGCTCTAGAGCGACGAAATCAAATGCTACACGGGAAAACGACTCTGACAGCTAGAACAGCTAATAATGTTTCGAAATAAGTAATGTGTTCATGTAGTGCCTCAGAGAAAATGGTACACGTCGTCTATTAAACCTTACTTAATAGCTCCTTGTCTCGCAGGGCGATCCTCGTGAAAAAGTGGTTCTTGTGCTCACAGTTCTGTCTGTATGGTGACGGTCCAAGTAACAATTTGGACGCACGACTGCTCGTATGTCTTTTAAAAGCTCTATACATGTAAACTATATGAAGCTACTTCGAAGTATAATAATTATTATGGTACATGACTAAAATTTAACTCATGTTTAATCGCGCATCGAGTTCTAAGTGACCACCTTCGGCGGCTCTAGGAACCCAGAGCACCAATGACCCACCTCCCGTCCCAGGGAGTCCTAAGAAACCAGGTCGCCACCTGTCAAGGTACAGTGTCTTGCCGCCGAGAACTGAGGTGTTCGACGTCCATGTCGCCGTCCCACCTGCAGGGACTTGAACCTCGTCGATTTTGTCACCCCCGGACTTGATGTTTACTGTCACGTCTTCTGTGTCTGTGCTTGTGAAGTTGATTATGACAGCGCCGTCGCCCACTCTGGTCCAGGAGCTCGTGCTGCCCTGGAAAGCTTTCTGGATTGTGTGCAAACCGAGAGTGGCAGCTTCGTTGCCGTCGTCTATCTCTCCCATAAATTGAGTAGGTCCACAGACGGTCTGGACGTACGCTACCAGCAATGTCGAAATATCCATCGGGTCAAATCCGCTCGTAGAGAGGACAGTCATTCCCTTCTGAATAGCTTGGTACGCATAGTATTGCGCCTTCAACTCCGTGCCATTATTGCTTGTTCCTTTTGAAATAAGGTCGTTGATGACGACTCCAAAGGTCTTGCGCAGAGTTTCACGTGTCTTGTAGGCTGTTGCTTCTGTCGACTCTGCAATCATCTCCTCCATGCAGTTGTTGGTTACCGTGGCAATGTCGTACAATACGAGATTGGAGTTGCTGATCTTCAATCGGAGATTGGCTTCGGTGATGTCGGGGCTTTCCTGCCTGTAATACTGGACAGTCATCCACGTGCGGTCCAGCAAGGACTTTAAGTCGGCACCACAAGTAGATCTGGACTTCATCCCGGACTCGAGCGATGAGATGTCGGTTGAGTTCAACTCATTCACAGCATCCGTAAAGTTGGCTCCCACGAGAAAAGCCTTGAACATCTCCCAACTAGAAATGATAGTTGCGTTGTTGGCCAACACCTGCGACATGATGTACTGCGAAGTCGAGAGTATGTTTTTCGCGGTGGGGAGATTTGGCGGCATGGTCTTCCCGAGACAGTTCGTTATGGCGATTGGTATGTCAGTCACGACGTTACTTGTCTGATAGAGGATTGCCAATAGCTGGGCTTGGGAGGTTTGCGGGTCGGAAGTCTTGATGTTGCGGATGTACCTCACAAGCCCTCTGATGACAGTCATCATCGAATTCGCGCACTTCACTGCCCTCTTGACGCCCCTTCCGATGTCTTCCAGCTTGCCGAAGATGCCCATGGATGCTGCATCAAGAGCGGTCACAGCGATGACACTGATCTTGTTGAAGATTTCAAGCTTGCAGTCGTCGTTCTGTCGGATACATTCCATGCCACACTCGACTGGGTATCCAAGGGGGCATTCCGTCCAGCATGTGCTGGTGGCGTCGTTGCGGTCGTAGTTGGATGGACATGTCGGCATGATGTGTGCTTCTCTGTAACAGGCGGCGTCTGCAGAAATGCTCCAAGGACCGACCCAGTTGCGGCGAGTGGAGATGACTGTACTGATTGATGTAGCGGGCGTAGCGATCGTGTGGTTCGTCGGAATCTTAGCCGGTGGCGTTAACGACGACCTGGGTATTGAAGCCGGTGAGACGGTTGACGGAACCCGTGCTGGTTCATCCGATGAATTATCACTGTTGCTCCAGAAGGAAAAGTCGATCGCTGTTGCTTCGGAGATTACAAGGACCAAAGACAAAAGCAAGAATGCCAGCCTTGAACGCATTGTATAGCTTCTCGGAAGCCTCGTGAGGGGGACGCTGTTAAAAGAACAATGAAGACGTTTGGCGAGAAGTTTCTCACTACTTGTGCCGGGTGGCTTGGCGATTGGCGAAGCATTATTTTGTACATGTACGTGCACGATTGAACGTGTGCAATCGAGCCGGTGAAATACTTAAGTACACATCAAGAGGATGTTGAAAAGAATCGGAGGTCTTGGTGTGATGGTTTCTGTTGCATTCTTGAGCTGGCTCTTGCTTGAAATCGTGCACATTTCGCTTCTACGGGCACGCAATGTATGGAGCTTTAACTACGCTACCGGTAACCTACATGTATAATGTAGTCTTGCCAGTTTCTCTATCCAACAGGATCATTTCTTGTTTTGTGCACATACCGGTACTGTACACAACTAGAGCCGTTCCTCTTGACGTGTGTTACCGCTGATATTACTGTACATGTATTGATAAGGGCCCCTTGAATCAGATCATCAGGGGAACGATTAACAAATGGCTACGTCCCCCCACCGGAAAGTGGAGCTACCTGCTGCTGATATTATTAATGGGCCCCTTGCATTAGATCATGTTGAACAACTTGAACACAGGGGAACGATTAACAAATGGCTACGTCCCACCACCGGAAAGTGAAGCCACCTCCTGCTGATATTATTAATAATGTAAGCCCCCTGCATTAGATCATGTTAAGCAACTTGAACACAGGGGAACGATAAACAAACGGCTAAGTCCCACCACCGGAAAGTGGAGACACCTTTACTACTGTACTACACTACATGTACTTGCGCTGGATCTTCGGGGCAAACCACACGAACTGCTGCAACAACAGAGCGACGGCCTGAACCACTACTTCGAAGTACATGTAGTACATTTCTGCTGTTTGTGAAAATAACAGTCAAGAAGTACGAAAAAAATTTGCACATGTATTTACTGGTACATTTACATGTACGTTTTAGTGAAGTACATGTATTACTGTAATACATTGAAGTCAATTACTGGTATATATTATAATAGCTATCCTAACGACCACCTATGTCCGTCCCAGTAGCCGTCTACAGGTACATGGATGGTATAAGTTGTTCGCCTTGAAGTTTGTCTTGGAGTGAGCAACACCGCGTCATGAGTTACGGAGAGCAGTGCGCCAATAGTATCGCTGAAATACCCGCCACCACGCTGCGTCACTGCAAGTACGGATCACAGGATCCGTACATGTACAGTACAGATGGATGGAAAGCATCACCAGGCGTGACGTACATGTACAGTACTTCGTACATGTAAATACATCTGTACTTGTCAATACAAAGACAGGTACGTACATACTTAAGTACATCTATTACAGTAATCTGCGTGAATAGTGAGCGCCTGACATACAACCCCAACAATTTTTGTCCTTGAATCCAGGACATAAATTCGATTAAGTACGATGTACTTTCCTGGTGTTTGTCCTTGAACCAGCAAAAAAGGACCTAAGTGACTTGAAGTTTGTATAGCCGATATTAGACAAAACTCAAAATGGATATGACACTTTCCAAACCGCGTTTTCGACTTGAAGGACAATGGGGGACACAATGGAAGACATATCCCTTATAGATCCAATCATGATCTTTCTGTCCATAATAATAAGCTCGTGTATCTCCTAAAACTCTTAGCTACGTAAGCCTCTAACTTTTGGTTCTTTTATTTGTCCTAGATTTCTGAGCTGTTGGGGATAAGGACTCTAGGTTCATAAAGTGAGTTAAGCATACACGAAGAAAGGTCTGTATTGATATTTGGTATATTATCAGGAATTTAGTACGTGATGCCTACATAGTGTTAGGCAAACAGTCCATCTCCTGGATTTGGATGTATATCAGTACCTTTTGCCCATCTCCCTCATCACATCGTTGACTTTAGTATTATAAAGTATATCAGGTTATTAGTTATAGACCCGTTCACTATTGACGCAGATTACTTTAATACATTACCGGCCATTTGCAACCCGGGTTGTATTTCTCGCATCGCTGGTCGATGATTGGGCGGTTGCCCAGTATCGACCAGGATTATTGCTGATACTGCACCGAAAAGGCGGAGTACATGTATCAATTGCAACTGAGGTTGCGTTTACGGTAGCAGGTGCCGAGCAGTTTTGCAACCCAAATCCCATACAAAAAGTCAGTCACGGTTGCAAAACGACGCCTCCAATACAAAATCTAAGTTCTGTTGTACAGGTGAATGGTTGCAGAAGCATTCCGCACCATGACAAGTCGCTACAAGCCCGAGCTCGTGAAGTTCAGTCTTACAAGGACAATGGACGCCTACCAAAAATTGCTTAAAATCGCCTTAAAGTGTTTCTCTAAATTTTTCTCTAAATATAAACTGTGTAGAGGTCGCTATATGTGAAAGGCCGGTCAGATATGCGGCCCAGTTGCTATAAAAGGATGGCCTTTACTGAAATCAAGTCTAAACTTATGCAGTTGCCAACGGCAGGGATAAGCGACCCCTCGTTTACTCAGGCGAAAAAATCGTCTGAGTGAATATAAGTTTTCTTAAATACATTTATGCGGGTGCTTACGAAGGCGTCCAATGTGGAGTATAGTAGCAACAGCGTGTTCACCGTGGTGAAGCTCCTCCACCAGACGAATTTTTATCTGGCGCTGCGCGCCGACGCAGATCGTCATTTTTTTCTTTAGCGCCTTCGCATTCTGGTGCGCTATCCTCCTTGGAGTGCACCTGGCCTGGTTTGGCAACGTTCGCTGGCTTTCAGGCCGTGGACGTCGTGTAGTGCTCAAGTCAAGCCCAGTGAAGTGAAATCAGATCAAAGAAGCTCAGGCGTCCGGTAGAGCTTAGCGTAAGCTTACGTTACTCGTTTTACTAGTGATAATGAGGTTGTAAATGTTTGTGCCGCATACAGTAAGCAGCTCTCAGTACTACATGTTCTTCTAGTAGCCCTGCGTAATGATAAAAAGCGCGGCAGGCATCCAAGTCTGCGTGCTTAGAATTATAAATGTTTTTAACCAATCAAGAGAAAGTAGCAAACCCAGTTGTACAATTCGCTGGTATTTATACAGTACCGTAATTGGCAATATATGTACACAGTTCTGCATGTAGCTGGGGTGGAGGCTCCACCGTGGAGCAAGGTGTAGCGCTTCGCTTCGTCTTGCAAAGACATCACGAAGCGATGCGAAACGCTACACCTTTAGTGAGGTACGAAGATATCAAAATGACGATTCCGAACAAGGACACAACATTTTCCACCATGATCCCGACCGTTCGGGGTTGCGGAACATGTATATAAATTTTCAAATATAGACTGAGAACGCTAAACTCGATACCTCCACACGTTGGTCACTATTTGATGTCACAGGTTCTTCCAGAATGCATTACAATGAGCATTCTGCAGACTTGTGATTGGCAAATACCATCACACTCGAATACAGTATGTCAGGCATCTCGTTCTCACGCTCTACACCATTTCCCAACCAAGTTAGTACTTTTACCAAAGCAAGGGAACATACATGGTTTTGCTTAAAAACAGTTAGGTAGAAGTAATCATTCCCCAAAATTTGGCAGACAATGAAGCCATCATTGCATAAAGAGTCAGACACAGCGTCCTACATTTTCTGGAAAACGAGTTTTTTTTCCACTATGTAAACGGGTGGCGACGGTCGCAAATCTCGATTTGCGCCGAATTCGGCAGACACAAGTCCAACAGCGATGGAGGGCCACGATTGGTTCGCCAGATTCGCGAGAACACAGTCACGGCTCGCACGAAAACGGCGTTGCGGCCACGATAGGTAAAATCCTGCGGAAGAAGGACAAAACCGCCTCGATCAACGCGGATCCTATATTCTCTGCATAGCCCCAAATAGTGTAGTCAACAAACGTTTCCTTAAACTCACGATAATAGCAGTCGTTTGATCCTCTGTCGCCCTGTTGCCTGTGAAGATAGATAAGCTTACTATAATAATTGTTTGCTGCAAGATACTGAGAACCGTTCTATCTCGATCGCCAAAACTTTGAGTAGCATATCGTACATCCTACGGAAAAGGAAGAAACACCAAAGAACGAGTATCAAAAATTGCAGATGCGATAATTTATTCATTGACTTCTATGGTATTAATACATGTACACTCAATTCTAGGATCCTCGGAGGAACAGCCATCTTCTCTACCCTTGCTACAGCAGCAGAGACTGCGGCTGCGGGTGGTGGATCTCCATCAACACGCGGTACAGACCCGCGCCTCACACGCCGCCAAGAGAATCGGCCATGAGCGGGATCCAGAAGTAGTAGCTGCGCGTGGTGAAAACCTTGGAGCCCCAGCCAGGACGGCCGTGAAGATGTGAGGACCCAGGTCACGCGCCGGGTTGACAGCATAGCCCGTATGGATGCCGAAGGCCATGCCGAGCGCCATGCTCATGAGGCAGAAGGCGAATGCAGCGCCCACGGGGTCGGCCGGACGGTTGCGCTGGTCCGTGATGGCATAGATGCCGAGCAATAGCATGGCCGTGCCGACCACTTTGGTGTAGAAGACCGTGTAGTTGGAGATGTTGTCCCTCGGGTACGGCGAGAAGTCTTGCGATTCGGATCGATGACGTTCAGGTTCTGGTAAGTTACTGCATGACGTAGATGACGAAGACGCCGATGAAGGCGCCCAGCAGCTGCGACAGCATGCAGCCGGGCGTCTTCCACCACGGCAGGTGGCCGTACACGCAGTGCGCGAGCGTGATGGCCGTGTTGAGGTTGGCGCCACTTCCGCCCTCCGAGCAGTACACGCCAATGAGAACGCCGATGCCCCAGCACATGCTGATGCTGAGCCACGTGCCGTTGGCATCCTGCGAGTTGGTCACTTGATTGTTCACGCCCATGCCGGAGACGATCATGACGAAGGTACTGAAGCACTCAGCGAAGCACTCGCGCAGGTGTACGCTCTGCACGGCGAGCGTTGCAGCTTGTGAATCCCAGTACCGTGTGTTTCTCTAAACCTTTATTTTGCTGGGTCTGCCAAATGTCCGACAAATTCCGTCTAATAATCATTTTTCACAAACTGAAAGGCTTCGTTTGCATTAAGGCAGTGGCGCTCCATGCGCCACACAAGCTGTGAGAGGCTGGCGATGCGCGCAGAAGGTGGCGTACACGCCTCTCATCAAGAACTCCTTCTTGCGCTCCGCAATGAAGCGGCGTATCTTCAACTCCAGCACGTTCCAACAGCCCTCTATCAGTTTCAGCATGGGGCTGTACCGGGCGAGCGTAGCACGACCAACTTGTCACCACTCATAATGCCGTCTGCCAACAACATCTCCCTCACCAACATCTCCACCTCATTGTGACCCACCCCGGGGTCGACCTTAATTTCTTGGCGCTACCGGTCGAGTGCCCTACAAGCTATGCCTCTCAGGTACCGATGGCAGCATAATCCACTCCGTACAGGGAATTACCGGAAGAATATGCACTTGTCTTGGACTTTGAAAATTCTGCTCTGTTGGTTCTTATATGAGAGGCGACGCCCGGAAAATATGAGACCGCGTCAAACAAAAAAGACGCTATGCAACCATTCGGTTTTTTTCGAAGATTGGCCAGCAAAAATCGTACTTAATTGAGATTTCGCTCTAGGCGTGTTTTTCTCAAAGTCTAAATTTAGAGCAGGTGTATCGACCCAGTATGTTTCTCCCCTCCTCCGGAAGGGTCATGAGCACCGCAGCCCGCACCGAGAGCCGTACGGACACCACAGCGCCTCGGGGTAGCCCGCCCCACGCAGCCGCCGCCATCGCATACGCCTGTGCGTCCTACCCAGCAGCAGAGCAGTCGTCCAGTGACTGTGTGGTACTTGATGCACCTCGGAGACGACTTGCAGCAGAGCCAATTCCAGCGCCGGTTAACAGCGCCTGAGCAAGCACCGTGACCAGACGACTGCTAGGCTCCCACCTGACGACAGTGCTTGGGATCCAGTGTACGAAGACGACGAGGTTGCCGAGGAGGGCGACTGTGCTTCAAGTGAAGAATCAAGTTCGGACGGATGCATCTTTTTGTTATACGATGATCTTCGAGGGAGAGCCACGGCTTTCATTTGAGCGGACGCGTGTGATGGCAACTGTCTTCGCAGCAAAGAAGCATTTGGAGCACTTCCTAATGGCAACGGATCAAATGAGCTCGAAGGAGAAGAAGCAGAGCGTAGCAGTATTTCGGAATGATGCTTCGGGGATTTATCCAAAATTTGACATTCCGATCAAATGATACACCTGAAATAGTGATATCGCGACACAAACACCAACATTTGAACAGGAAGAAGACCGAATCGGCGTACGGGAATCGGCTCAATCGATTCGGAATTAAAAAACTAAACTAGGGCAAGCCAGAACAGTTTTTTGTGTGAAAAAGTTGGGTTTTGAGGGCAAAACGTTTTTGGGACAGTCGGTGGTTGGCGACTTCTCAACTTCTCCTAGCTCCGAAGACATCACAAGAAAGAAGAGACGCTCCTCTTTGCAATGGTGTGCTTAAATCGCGATTCGTACTTAGGATGCAAATGAAATAGAGTGGTTTCGGACCCTCCGACGAGCTCGGTGACCCCATGATCTTAGCTTGTCCGGATATGGAGTTATCCGGATGGTACTCTGTACCTGTCAGCCGAGCAGCCACCGTCTCCTTGATATCCTAAGGCTCTTGGGTACATGGTTCCCGTGTACACCACAACATTTGGCGTTCCCTACAGCACAATTTATACAATGCCTGTAGGTCGCAGGGCTTGACGGAGAGAAGAGTATCTATCACTCGTGAATCTGCTTCCCCTCTCCAAGCACCAGCAACCCAGATCCCGGAGCCTTTGGCTCCGCCATCCCGCGTTTCAACATTCCTACTGTGCCCTTCGCACTCTACAACACTCGACTTTATTTGGCGCAGTAGAGAACAAGACCACACTAACAACCAACAAGCTATCTTTATATTTTCTTCACGTGCGGCCCTCGGCCGACGGGCCTCTTTAGTCCGCCTCTGGCACCTTTCCCATCAAGAAGTACTACGATTAAAGCGACGTTTTATTGCCTCATCCCCCGCACATCCCCGACCTTGCTAAGGTCGGTATTTCTGGCGCTAATTGTAGCAAAGTCCTCAATAATAGATGACTTCCTCACTCGATTGATAGATTTGTTTATCTCTATCGACTTTTAGATGGATAGCCGCTGTCTTGATGTCTCATTCAAGATGCAAGCTGCTGGGTTATCAGACCCAGGCCTGGACATCACTTGCAGGAGTACACGGTACCATGAGTGATGAGAGACGTCGATGACTAGCGTCCCAAGATATAGATGGTGGATTGCTCCAACTGGAAATCGCCGGGCTAAGCGCGATGTTCAATAGTGGGAGTGGTGTGCTCGGGCTTCAAATTGACTACATTCAGGTGTACATGATCTTCAAATTAGACGATCGGATCAACAGCGGCAAATGCGCAGGCATGAACGCAGTGGTTGACAGTAGCGCTAGATAGTCCAGTTGCGCCGGAGACGAGCGAAGCTGTACTGAGGTAAGCGCGAAGGGTGGAGCAAAAACGGCAGAGGAATCAAAAGCCGCACAATCACCTCCCAATCGCTGTAGACACTTCCTCTTTTCGAGCACATCGCAGTCGGCTTCGACCTGCAGTTCACCCCACATATTGGTTGCAGTAGTCATCAAACCATCCGCAGGTTTGCTCATGCTTACGCCACCAATTGTCGCCGGCCTTCGGCGACGGAAGTGGCAAGCATCGAGCTGCGTCTGTGGCCAAGAAGTGCGAGGCAGCAAAACCAATTTACGCTTCGGAATCGAATCGCCGTCACGCGGCTTTGATGGACCTTGTAGCGCATTCCTTGTAGCACATTCGGTTAACCCTCACCTTAGTGCAACACGCACTAATGGATACATTCGGGTAGACCACATCACACTGTGGTTACCATTCATATTAGGAAGCAATACTATTGGTGTAAAGCAGCATCTTTCCACCAATAAGAGTCATGCATTAGGCCAAAGATTCTGCCAGCCACTCGTTGGAAGAACCTCTCTTTATAGATATCAATTTTAGGAGGAAACCACCGTTAACATTCAATTCAGTTCTCATTTTACCACAAAAGCTACTAATTGTACCTTTATTTAGGTTTAACTATACTTGTGGACACAAGTATACTTAAGCCCAGTGAACCAAACCGTAGGACAAAAACTAGGATCAAAAGTTTGCGCTATTTCGTAGCGGCAGCTTAGCTATATGGGAGTTCTAACAGATATGGATAGAAAGCTCTTCCGTCAATGCTTGCGTTCGTCCACTTTTTTCATGTCTTCTATTATCTTCTGGGACGTAATAGCCGATGTTTCTTATAACAATATCATAATGGATGCTTGTCCTAGCTGCTAGGACAAAAATAAGCTGTATCTGGTGTTGAGTGGGGGATTTAGCTATATTATAACCAATAGTAGCTGGGTACGAGATACTTTGCTATAACGGACATGTCATAATGATTGCAACATTCCGCGATTGTCAAGTCTATTTTGTCCTAGCGACCCTGGCGCAAGGACAAAACTAGTTGTGTGCGCCACATTTTGATCCTTTTTCGTAGGACAAAATCCACTGGGGTTAATCTAAGTTAAATACACCTACGCTTCCTCATACACGTGCGTTCGTGTGTAAGCTAAAGTATTGCGCTAAGTAAGCCCATTACAGACCTGGACGTCATGCGCGTGCTCACCAAGTCCATGACTCAGTTTGAGCGCGTGATTCGCCGTTGATGATTCGGCTTCCAGTCGTTCATCTACTTCCCCCATGAGTATGCAGACCTGCAACTTGAAAAGCGCTGCTCGATCTGCACCAAGACTTTCCGTTTCTTCCGTCGAGACTTCTAATGCCAGCTCTATGGTCACATGGTGTGTGGAGAGTGCTCACAGCTCTACGAGGTGAATGTTCGCATCGGACAGATCCGCAAGAACCGCTTTTGTGTTGTGTGTGGTGCGCGTGGACATGTGCACGTTCGACGATGAGGATTTACTGTCGGCACCGGAACCCATTCTAGTGGAAACGCTACCTGATGCCTGGTAGATCTCTAGCTCAACGATCAAAAATGACAAGTACATAGAAAACATTACTGGCCAGCTATTCTTGGATTTCCCGGAAACGCGCAATCGCGCGCTGGAAATCCTCGACCGGCTAGTGGGGATCCCCGCAAGCCAGCATCATCGTTAACTTCGAATCTCAAATTGGTGAAGCTGCCAAGCCACGCAATAAGAACAAACATAAGTAGAGGAAGACGCAGTCGCAGCGCGCGCTCGAGTGCGTGGAGAACCACGTGGCCCCAGAGCAGCTCTTATGCCGCGACTTGGCATAAGTACTCCGTCGACTCCTGCAACATGAACGACCGTACAAGGGACGAGTTTGATGACTCGAGAGTCACGAACGAGAATCACCCGCTGCCGCCGATGCCCGACTTATAGTAGGGCGCTCGTCGCATCTATTTCATCAACGAGCCTGGTGCTTCGCGGTCGGACTACGATCGTTCGTCTTTGAACGTGATCGTGCAGTTGGCGACCGGGAGACTCGCGTGTCCGGTCGGCTTTGTGTCCACGGTCGACGTGCAATTCCACGTTATCGGCTACTACCACTTCCCGAGGAGGCGCACCACTTGAATTCGAACGAGAACGTGTGCATGCACGCCGTGTACGCAGAGAAGCCGTTCGGTAGCGCGACATGTGCTTTCCACAAATGTCGTGCGTTGAAGACCTGGGCGTTCTGTGCTACGCCACTTGGTGTTGTCTGCACTGGTGCCGTGTATCCCACCGATGCGAGGTGCTGCATGTACTTGAAATGTCTCGCATATTCCATCTCTGTCTTGGCATACATGAGCAGGCTCATCACACCTCGCAGCTGATCTTTCTGCCACAAATTAAAACCGTAGTCGGACGATGTAATTTCCTCCCGCAAGTATTTTAGCACATGGAACTGGCAGAGCAGAATGGTGACATCAGAGAAAGCTTGCTTCAGCACCGACATCTCGGTGAAGTCCTTGTCAATCAGCACGCACTGCAGCTTTGTCCACGAGGGATTGTTTGCCTTAAACCTCTCCAGTGCAGTCAACAGTGTTGGCCAACGCTCATTCAGTAGGAGTACATGCTGCACAAATTGGCCTTTTCCAAACGTATCATGGGCCATGAAAGAGAAGACCTTGTATTTCGAGCGATTGGTCCCATGCGTTGCACCTATCAGAACAACTTCAGGAAATTGAGTGAAGAGGTTTCGTAGGTGTTTAGTCTGGAGAGTGATGCAAGTGGCAACCCTCTATCATTAAAAACAAAATGGTCAGTTCATGATTCATGCTTCATGCTCGCACCTTGAACATGCGTTGCTCGTACCTTTCCATCCACATCATTCACGAAAATGTGCCCGACGTTCCCAGGGATCTCACCGAAGTCGGCCATCCTTTTTTAAGCGTTTTGCACTCGAACTGCGGCCTTGTTGATTTTCACCAGCTTTCAGTTTTCAGACCAGATTCTGGACATCCTGGGCCTTCGGTTGCTGCTTGGATTGTCCTTGATAAACTTTAGAATGCTGATATTTTTTGCGCCAGCCTTCCTGAGTTCGCCAACAGTCTTCAAGCCACCCTCGTCAAGAGAAATTCGGTTTGAGGGATGACTTTTGAATCCGTACTCGGTTAGGGTATGATTGTGCTGAAGCTTGCACCTGGTAATTCTAACAGAAAATGTTTTGCTCAGCTTGTCGACCACCTGGACGCATGTATTGATCGGTATCGACAGCACAACATCAATGTAAAGACGTCAGTAGATATTTGACATGTCAGAAGTCGACAATGCTCGAACAAGCCCGACTGAACCCGATCACACCCGTTTGAACAACATATACCAATTTGTATGCTTTTACATACCTGCGCCGTGCGGCCACGGGTCCGTGTCTCCTGCCGTGGCCGTTTGCTGGTAGCTTGCGACCGGTAGTTCCCATGGTGTGTACAAACGAACGTCCTCGCATACCGCCCCCACTCGACGGGAATTATTAGCGCCTTCGACTCCTTCTTTTCCATCCTGGCATTGTGCTCGCAGACTGTTGTGTTCGTCCGCGCTCGGAAGATCTGTCAAATGCATGACGTGATTAGGATAAGGCCTGATAAAGACTTAGACATTCAAACATACCTGGCAAGATTGCGCTTGGCAGACGGCGAGGTAAGCGTCGAAGGCCTCCCATGACTCAAACTGCGTCTCGCGTGGCGGTGGGGCGATTACATGGCCCTGCTCGGCTTCCTCACTAGCGCTATTCGTCGTTTCCGTCGACTCGGCATGGCTGGGACCTGTCGACGGCTTCCATCCACTCGAGGAACTGCACGACGCGTCGCTATCGCTGTCATTGAGATCGTCCGACAGCAGAGGGTGCTTCTGTGCAGTGCGCAGGCGCGGCGGTGGCGGCGGCGGCATTCTCCAGCTGGCGTTTTGTGGAAGGGGGATTTTGAGGCTGTGGGTGGCTGGGACGAGGGTATACAGGTCTTGTATAAGGCACTCGTTATTTTGCCCGATTGGGCGTTAAAAACGCTACGAAATGGCATTTATTTGTTCGTTTTTTATACGTATAGAAGTATATAGTAAGGTTAATCACTTAAGGATAGGCCACTAGCGCGTTGGCTCTCGTCTGCGGACTTCTGACCGTGGGCCCG
>JAHQIV010000468.1:0-20584 GCA_030463285.1 Phytophthora europaea
CGCAAGCAGGTGCACGAGCTGCAAGTCATAGTCAACACCATGCAGACGCAGGTGAACGGCGCGCGCGCCGAGATCCACCAGCTCGCGCAGCTCGTGGGACAGTTCGCGCTCCAGCAGCAGCAGCAACGACAGTCGCTTGATGAGCAAGAGATGGACCTGGACCTCGACACGCAGCGGCGGCAGCTGCGCATGCAAGTGGAGCTCGAGCGCCAGCAGCAGTGCCAGGACCAGGAGGGGCGAGCGCCGTTTCCGCCGGTGCCACTTTGGTTCTGGACGACTCGGACTGAGACGCCTCTCGCGTGAGTTTATTTAACAGCGTAGCTCTAGCTGCTACACAAACATTCATGTGAGTGCTTTCCTATAATGATGGAGTGAAGAAATCAACTAAAACGTCTTCAGTAGAGAGATTCTGGTTTCCATGGTGGCGCATCCTTGCATTGATGCTGCAATGCTGAGACTCACAACAGCATTGGTCTTATATTATAGGACATGCCAAGATGGACGATAAAGCTCTGTACATTTGGAGTCGTAACTTACGAGTCGTAAGTTCCGTAGGACTATCTGGATACCTATATAAACATAGTCGCTGCTTACTTAGCCTTCATGGCCGTGTTAATCCAAGGAAGCGCAGACGACACGCGCGAGTAGATGGCAGGGGAGCCCTTCACACCGCAGCCGCTGCCGCCGCTCACCAGACCAACCAGAACATCGTCGCCATCGCCACTGGCGTTCTCCTTGACGAACGGGCCACCGGTGTCGCCCTGGCACGGAGATTTGCCTTGCGCGCCGCCCGCACACACCTGCGAGTTATCGACGGTTGACTTGGTCACCTTGCTGCAGTCCTGGTTGCTCCACACCTGCTGGCTCAGGCTCTGCAGCTCCTCAGCGCCCATGCCCTTAGGAGGTGCCGCTGTAAGACCCCAGCCCAAGGCGGTTGCCCACATGCCGTTCTGAATATCCGCACCACTCGGAGACGGCAGCTTCACCGGCTTGTACTTGCTGGGCTTGGCTAGCGTCAGCAGTGAGAAGTCGTTGGCGAGCGTGTCCTTGTTGAAGTGCGGGTGGTTCTGCACCTTCACGACCTCGATCTCGTCACCGTCCTCGCCACCGTTGACGTAGTGCGCACCCACCGACACGTAGTTGGCGGAGGCCGTGGTCGTGCACGACGCGGTCGTGAGCACGTGGGTGGGCGAGATCAGAGCTCCGCCGCAGAAGCTGAAGTCATCGGGGGACTTGGGGTCAATAGTGGAGCGGAGACCGGTCGTGTACGTCTTGGAGCCCTGCGGAACCTTCTGGCCGCCGAGGATGGCAGACACGGAGCCGATGAGGACCGACGCGGAGATAAGGGTGGAGATAACCTTCATGTGAGTCGCTTAACTGGGTGCGAAGTGCTGACCGAGCCGTGTGCAGTTTACCGTGAAATGAAGAATGAGAATGACATGAATAGCGTCGCGTGTGGATTACATGTAACTTTGGCAGGACCGGAGAATCTCCGGGAGAGGGACTACAGTGCAAGATCTGCTGTCGTCCGTTACCCACAAACAGTACAAAACACTGGAAGTCCTGCACTTGAGGAATTCAAGCTGGACCGACACATGTCGTGCCTTTCGCAGTCTTATGTTATGGGATTGATTTGAAAACGTGCGGTCAACATTTTCTTCAGCATGAAGAAAATGAGTGAGCTTCACGCAATTGAACGATGACAGTGGGTTCACTGCTCTTCAGAAACATGAGGGTCCATCACAGGATTGCACATGTACATGTACTACATGTACAGTCGTGTCTTCATTCGTATGGTGAACTGTAGGTACAGTGAACACATACTGGTACCGGTAGGTACATGTACTGTCGTGGAGCAGAATCTGATGTCGAACCTGAATTTTCGGACAGCAGAGGCCATCTAAAATTGAGTAAGACCCCTCTGAGCTTCTCAGTGAGAGGAATGCGAGTACGAAAATTCAATAAAAAATACTTCGAAGTATACACCTTTTCTTAATCCACAACATAAAATATACAGTATTAAAATGTCATTTTCTGTTTGGTCGGTGTTTATTCGGTAAAATCCAAAAGATATGAAGCAAAATCGACCAAAACTTAGGGTTTAATAGATTTTTTATGAACGGGACAGGGTGAAATCAAGCCTGCGCTCTGTCGTTAGTGTTTTGAGAGCGTAACTCTATTTTCTATTGCTCTAGGTCGACGTCGATATGGTAATTCCCGTGCTGACCTTCACCGCCAAGGAAAACCAAAGCAAAAATGAATCTATGTACTTCTTTGCATACACGTATATCCATTCTTACACTTCATAACAGGGAAAGCATTGCAGGGCGCTTTTTGCAAAAGTGGTGTCTATCCTGGACAAACACTGCGCAAAACGAGGTCCAGAGTTTACGCATCAAGCACCCCCAACTTAAAAGCTCTCCTGTTTGATATCTACATGATTCACAAGGTAACTAATGTTACTGGAGATGCACAATGCTCACTTTAGCACATTTTCTCGTTTTCAGTTTTAGACTTACTCCGAATAACGTAATTTTCGTTGACCTTCTCTTTCGTACGATAGTCGGTTTACACAAGGAAGACGACTGGTGTCTGGGCAACGAGGCATCACCGTCAGTCGTATATTGAATATGTCGACCGGGCATACAGGCTAATTCCGTGCAGATGCAATTTATCGTGTCGCTAGATGGAATTAAAGAAAATAAAGAAATCTTTACAAATAGCAAGTATTTTTTATCAGCGATGTGTGTTATAAACGCTCGGTCTTCCCAAAGATCAAAATACAGCTCCCTGGTTGGCTACATCGAGCTGTACTTGAGTATGCGTCGTCAAGAAGTATGCCTCGACAAGAGGAATTCGGTACACTGATTCCAGGCAACCCCCAGCGAGCGGGTGTTGAAGGTATTCGCAGGAGATAACGGTGCATCAGACTACTGCTAGCAGATGCCGTATACTCATTCGAGGAGGACTTTGTATGCTGTGTTTAGCAAAGTTTTACAAAATATGTCTGAACCAACAGATATTATAATACGGTATACTGTAATGCTGCGCTTCAGATTTGTCACGTTTTATTGTCAATTTTTGCCATTTGAAAGTTGTGCTCAAACCTTTATGCATGTAATGCAATACCACATGTGCAGAGAGAGAGCTCTTGCTGTTCGTGTTGTTTGTGGGCACAACGGACGACAGCAAATCTTGCATTGTAGCCCTCTCCCGACGATTCTCGTGCGTTCCTGACTGGAAGTAATTGAACGTTACGCTGTGCTTCACCGTTACTTTGTCATTCTTCGTTTTACTGCCAACTGCACATAGCTTTCTCGTACTTCGCACCCAGTTAAGCGACTCACATGAAGGTTATCTCCACCCTTATCTCCGCGTCGGTCCTCATCGGCTCCGTGTCTGCCATCCTCGGCGGCCAGAAGGTTCCGCAGGGCTCCAAGACGTACACGACCGGTCTCCGCTCCACTATTGACCCCAAGTCCCCCGATGACTTCAGCTTCTGCGGCGGAGCTCTGATCTCGCCCACCCACGTGCTCACGACCGCGTCGTGCACGACCACGGCCTCCGCCAACTACGTGTCGGTGGGTGCGCACTACGTCAACGGTGGCGAGGACGGTGACGAGATCAAGGTCGTGAAGGTGCAGAACCACCCGCACTTCAACCAGGACACGCTCTCCAACGACTTCGCCGTGCTGACGCTGGCCAAGCCCAGCAAGTACAAGCCGGTGAAGCTGCCGGCTCCTGGCGGCGCGGATATTCAGAACGGCATGTGGGCAACCGCCTTGGGCTGGGGTCTTACAGCGGCACCTCCTAAGGGCATGGGCGCTGAGGAGCTGCGCATGTGGGCGACGACTATGGGCTGGGGCCTCACCTCGGCCCCTCCCAAGGGTATGGCATCCGAGGAGCTGCTGAGCCTGAGCCAGCAGGTTGTGAGCAACGACGCCTGTCGCAAGATGCTCAAGTCCTCGACCATCGATAACTCGCAGGTGTGCGCCGGCGGCGTGCAGGGCAAGTCTCCGTGCCAGGGCGACACCGGTGGCCCGTTGATCAAGGAGAACGCCCGGGGCGACGGTGACGATGTTGTGATCGGCCTGGTGAGCGGCGGCAACGGCTGCGGCGTGAAGGGCTCCCCTGCCATCTACTCGCGCGTGTCGTCGGCGCTCCCGTGGATTAACACGGCCATGAAGGCCAAGTAAGCACCGATTGAGTTTATCAACAGCTATTGTGAAGCAAGCGGGTATTACCATACACTGCATGACCTCGCGGAACTTATGAGTCCAATAAACAAAGCCTTCACATACACATGGAGTCAAAATTCCTCTGATTCAATGCCTTGTCACTATCATCTTCACCACTAGTCGTTCAAAAGAGTGACGACGTGCCTGACCTCACGGTCTCAGTTTGATCACTCCTCAAATATCCCAGCAAGATGCTGAGTCGCTCTGCTACCCGAGCTCGCGGTTTATTTGTCTGTCGTCACCAAAACGCTATTGGTGGTCACCCCGCCGCAAAGGCCGCAGCTCGCAGCTTTTCCAGTGCCCCCGACAGAGAAAACTCGTCCAAGCTCAAGCGTGTCTACAATTTATTTACGGGACTGTGGAATCGCATGTACGCGCGACTTCCTCTGCTGCAGGAGTGGCAGGCGAAGGACGTTTTCATCGATTCTTTGAGCACTTCGGGTCAGGTTTGGCTGTTCCTCCACTTGCACATGCCCAAGAAGACGACGGTCGACCTCGTGGAATTCACGGAAGGCGCTCGCATCGCCACGGAAGCGAACCTCCGGGCCATGAACAGCGCCGCGTTCTCGAAATTCCTGGCAGGCAAGAAGAACAGCTCGTCCGACGTGGCGGAGAGGCTGCAGCTGTACACCACGCCCGCGTTCTACAACCAAATGGCGCTGCGAATCAAGAAGAACTACTTGCAGCGCAACTTCTACGTCGAGTGCGAGGAGCTCAATGTCGAGAAGGCGCAGCTCGCGCACGCGGTTTATCGACGTCTCACGGAGAGGCAGTACGAGGACTTGGTGGCCTTCAACAAGCCGCCGACGACTGTGTTTTCGGATGCCACGATCGAGCACTTGCAGCTGCATCTGGACGTTTCGACCGTCGAGGTTTTGAACGTTGTGCGCCTTTACGGCAAGACGAATTACGTGCAGAACGAGAACGTCTACCGAGTGGTGTTTGAGTCCCGCGTGACGGACCCGGAGGAAGTTGACTGGCGCATTGAGAACATGCATATCATTGAGCAGAAGGCCGTCCAACGACCTTAGGAGGCATCAGTCAATGTTTGCTGTATTGAGCAGGGAATTGGAATTCCCAACAAAGCGCAACACGTGAAGTAAAAAAGTATGATAACACTTGCAGTCTGCAGATTGGTATCATCGTGCATTTGATGAGCAAAACAATAACAATCTCTTTCAACGGTAACGTACAAAATTTGCCTTTTACCTTTTTAATCACGTATGGTTGACATCTGCAATCCGTTTTGTAGCGTAAGAAGCTTGAAATGCATAGTGAGCTTGCCAAGATAGCACCGTGAGTGATTCTCGGTGTCGAAAACAAGTTATATGAAGGCTCCCAAAAGGGCCTTTAAAACAATTGCACAACACCCAACAGCGCTGCAAAAATGTTAATCCCAGCCCTTGCTTCCAGCCGCAAGGGGCTCTCATATCGGTGCCGGCATTTTGGTCTTCACCGCTCGCTTATCCACTGCCAGATCGAGCTTGAACGGCGTCGCCTTGGTAATCCGCCAATCTATCAGATGCGCTCGCGATACGTCCGAGTAGAAGCTCCAGTCAAAGGTGGTTTTCAGCGTGTGGCGGGTAGGATGGTCGTCTCCATCGCCTCTGAACGCCAGCAAGTGCTCCGTGGCCATAAACCGCACCGTCATGCACAGTGCCTCCTTCATGTGGTACATACTGCACGTCTCGTTCTTCTGGTCCACTGCCTCGTCCGAGTACTCGTACTCAGCCTCCGCAAGTCTGGCGTCGTCCACTTCCAGCTTCTCCAGCTTAAACCTCGTGCCCACCGGCAAGTGCAGAGCTTGTCGTTGCGCGTCCAACTTGGTGGCCCACTTGTCCATACACTGCTGGTTGGCCACCTCGCCCAGTGACGGCGAAACTTGTCCAAGGTTATGAGCCCCCTCTAGTGCGTAGATCTGGCGCATCACAACGTGAGCAGCTTGCGTGGCGCCGGCCAGGAAATCTGGAAGCTCGATGGGCTGATCCGGTGGGATGAGGCAAACCAGGTACATGAACACCCGATCTCGCAGCGTGGCGCTGTGGGCGAAGTAGCGGCTGAGCGGGGAGGACGCGCTGTCCAGTTGCAGGATCTGGTTGTACGCCAGGAAGGTGCGCGCCGCCAGGTGCAGCACTTTGGCCCGAGCCATGACGTACTTGGTGACCCTCGGACTCGTCAGGAACGTCCTGGTCTGCAGCTGAAGCACTTGGCTTGAAGCGGGTGTTGAAACATGATGCACTGCAGACAACCGGGCTGCCACCGCGACGCCGCGCACACTACCCGACCGACGTAGAGCGGACAATAGCATTCTACCTGCCGACTTATTGCGAACTGAGCTGAATTCTGAAGAGCTCGGGTAGAACCGGTGCATTGTGACACCGAAGTCCATCCACACGTCTTGCCAGCAGGCGATAGGCAGCATGCGCGCTCTCCCGAGACGTGTCGCCTGTAGGGTGGTCACCCAGCATAGACCTCCCCTCCCCTGTTACGCCAACTACCAAAGGCGGCACTTTGCATCGTCGTCGAATGGCGACGAGTCTCCTCCTGAAGGGGTTCGAGAGGTTCTCGCCACGCTGGACAAGATTCGAGCTCGCAAGGCCATTTTCGAGGAATACAAGAAGCAGGGCGTGTTTGCTCCGTCGGATATGAGCTGGCTGGCCAATCGCTTGATGTTCTACCACCTCAACCGACCGCAGCACACGCAGTTGGATGTAGTCGAGTTCCTACAAGGTGCCAAGTACGCGATGGAGACCACGAAGACGGCCATGTACTCGCGAGAATTCGCAGACTTTCTGGAGCGGGAGGAGGCGGCGCCCGGAGCGTTGGAACCGGACTGCGTCGCTGCGAAGTTGCTGCAGCAGTCGCTTGATCCGATCAGCTATGCTGCGTTCAAGGATTTCGTGCTGCAGTGCGAGAGCGTCGGTGCTGGTTCCGAGGTGAAAGAGATTGAGGTGCACAGTGCGCACTTGGAGAGTGTGTATTACGAACGAGTTGCGAAGAGGTCAACGACGAACTCCTCCGGCGCCAAGGTGCTGGGCGTCCCTGTCCATGAGCGACTCAAGCTGGCGGTGATGTTCGACACCACGGAACACTTGAGTTTGACGCTCCCGGACTTGGAAGAGGAAGGAGAAATTGCTGTACGGAGTGTTGTACGGCGCAGCAAGGCAATCTGGCAGTTTGAATCGAATGTCACAGCGCCCAAAGATATCGACTGGATCATTGATCCGCTGCAACTATCCATAGACTAGTCGCGTAGAGCACGAATGATTCTACGAAAGAGAGTTGGTGAGCACATGGCCATGGGGTGAACGAGGAATTACCGTGATCCAGTAGAAAAGTACTGGATTGTCCCCCAGACAAGCATAAAAAGAAACTACTGTCACAGTACATGTAGTTGTCATGTTTGAAAAACGTATTTATTAGAGCTCTGTGTGCCTTCAGTATGCTATTTGAGATAGGCTCCTCGGATTGCTGCGAGTTGCCAGGCTCCTCGGGTTGCTGCGAGTTGCCAGTCACCCCGAGAATGACGAACGCTTCATCGCGACAGAAGGCCAACAACGCCAAGAACAACGGCAAGAACGCACCCGCACCGGCCACCGCCGCTGTCCTTGTCCCCGCCAACACACAGGTGAAGCCGACCAGTGCCAAGACCACGGCTGCAGAAACACAGGCCCATCCCGCCACATGAGGTGGCGTCGGCCGGAAAGAAGCCCACCGCGAACAAGAATTACAACGGCAGCAAGAATGTGATTGCCAGCCACTGCTTGCCGGTCCGACCCGGCCAACTCCTGCTTGATGAATACGTTAGATAAACCCTCACTACAGTGTGGTTTGGGCCCGCGGATCGGGTCGAGACCTCCTGCACTCCAATGCTCTCGTGTTCGATTGCTGTTGAGTTCGTTCACTTTGCAATCGACCACCGAGCCAGCAAGCGACACACCAAGCTTTAGGGAGCCACACCGCTCGGTGTGGACGGCGCCTCCTGATTCTGGGCCCTTAGCCTGTATACCTTGGCCGGGGGCGTCGGTCTCGCTTGGTTTTAGACGTGTGCATCTCTCTACATGCGATTCCGCGTCTGCATACCAACGCATTTTGATTGGCTTATATACGGGTGCAGCTCATATGAGGGTACATGCGATTTTCGGTACATACGTACATTTCAAGGTACGTTTTAAAAAAGTGCGGGTGCCACTGCAAACAAAATTTGTTTAAAACAACTTTTGTTTGCAGCCCAAGAGGAGGCACCCGCACTTTTTAGGGTCTTACTCAGTAAACAAAGTCGTGCTTCGCACGAAGAGAAGCTCTGAAATTTTAGCTGCGATAATATGGTGATGGAGTGTTAATTAGTTGAGAAGCAAAAAGAGAGCAAGCGTTGCTACGCTGCGTGGTCACTTGGTGGTGTATACATGTACACCGCAGGTTCGCAAGTTGTCCGCGGATTAACCGTGCCACTGGTGTTCGTCGCAGTATGAAGTACATGTGCCTCTTGATCCCGCGGCCACGACAGCTCAAGGCTCTCGCGTCACCTCCACCCTTAGGCTCCTCATGAAAAACCAATCGAGCTCAAATGTATTTCTGCAGTTGATTACGCTGTGATCACGCGGACACCAGCACTAGAAACTCGCTTCGCCGAGTATAAGCACCGTTCTCCACTGGAGGGTTGGGCTGGTATTAATAATAGCGCTGGTCGTGCAGCATTTTTGCAATGCGTTCACATGAAATTGCGCATCTCCTGCGCCTGCTCCGCAGCCGCAGCATCTGCGCGCGTTTCATGCAACATTTCCTAAGGTTATACGAATGCTAACCCAGGTTACGCAGTACCGTGGTCCGTATGCATCCGTATTCCCAGCATACAGTATTGCCAATTCCGGCCAAAATCGAAAACCACATACAAAAGTCAAGTTGTTTGCCTAAAGCTCAATTCGTACTTAGAGTGATTCAATTCGTTACTTAATATGGGTACTATAGTCAACGCAAGTGGCCGGGGCGATTGGCGGACTGATTGTGCCTCGGGCGATTGAATCGGCCGGTTCGGAAATTTTGTCTAGAACACCCAATAACATCCATGTAGTCTTGTATGACACTACATGGGCTAACCTTCGTGCAACATTGAACTAATGCAATTCGCTAATAGATTTCAATATTCTGAGCTTATTGGCTAATAGATTTCGCACTTAGCTGAGGTGGACGACACAGGTAACATGCAGGTAACTTATCGATTTGAGCGGGATATTATATCCAGCAAGAAAATGAGAACGGTGTTCTCTGCAAAATAGATCACTGATTTCGCAGGGTATTCGACTTCGCAAAATCGCACACCCACTGAAATAAATTTCAGAGAATATGCAACATTTAATGTTGCATATTTACTGAGTAAGACCTTGGAACCTGGCGCTGAGCTTGTAATTTCTGCAAGGAGGGGACGATGTCAGAGCTGGTAGGGAGCTCCGCTGTTAGGCAGAGCGAATTTGACCACCGTTGACTAGTTGTCCACTCGACGCGTAATATTGCGTTTACTGGCAACGCGCACAGATTCAGATTCAGCAGACTAACACGATCTCTAAAGATACTGGGGCGATTCCGCGGCCGTTGCCGGGTACACCGCGGACACAACGCTGGGGATCTTGGGCGTGCTGGCCAGTCTCAGTATGTGTTCAGCTCGCCGTTGAGTGCGTTAAATTCCAAATCGCATTGGTGCAATATCACATCAAAATGTCGATATTCCGAGCTGTAGTATCGGATAGGAGCCGTCACTCCGTGCGTTGCCTTTTCTTTTCAAGTCGACGCTCTTTGGTCTCGTTCCGTTTCTCTATCCGCCGTGCTCGAGCTGTTTTACCGTCGACAAGCTCGAACTGCTGCACCCAGCGCGAAGTTCGAGGTGTCACGCGCGAAAGTGGTTGGGTTATACCACTGGCTGCTGCGTTGGCTTGCTCTCCTGTCGATGTGACTGCAGGTACTCCTTGCCCCAAAAGCTGCCGTGGTGCATTTCTGACCTTCCTGGCCATAGGAGGATGCCAAGGCCTCACCGCATACTGTGCTTTGCCGCAGGCTCCCGCAGCTGTTCCAGTCATTCTATGCCCAAGAAGCGCTTGAGGCGCACGAATGACCTTCCTGGCCATTAGAGGACGCGGCGTGTAGACTGCGCGTGGAATAAGCTTCGTTTCTTCACCTGGTTTCAGCTCCGTAACTCCGATCTCTTTCTTGACGGCTTGCGTCAGCCTCATTCGTTCTCGTTGTCTCTTCACCTGCTTCGCGATGGATCCACTCTCCTTTTTTGCTAAAAGTTGCTTTGCCATAGCAGGGTTTTCGACTTTGAAGGCTTCAACAAACTTGTCGCTTACAGCGAGCATTTCGTAGATAGTAGACCCGCCAGCCTTGCAGCAATTCAAGCAGATTGGCACCACTCGGGTCATCTTTCTGCTTTTTGCTGTCAAAGCTGCCGACGGGTACGTGATACAACAGCACGCACACTGTCGTGACAGCGGGGGATCCTTCCCTCCGTGTTGACGTGCCGAAACTTTCATCATCTGGACTCTCTGCGCTAACGGTATCAACTCACCATGGCAACACTTGCATTGCATTTCCTCCAGCAACTCGCCTTCTTCATCGTCCACTTCACCGTCCAGTTCAATAATCTCCACCGTTTTCTTGGTCGCGGACACATTTCCCTCAGCCAAATTCTTTGCGGCGACAGCATCCGAGCTTGGGGCTTTCGTCTCGACGCTAGCTGCAAATGACTCGCACATCACACAAACTGGTGTATCACAACTCATCGCTTTGCCTTTCGTCGAAAGAGCAGCCACCGGATAAGTAATCCGACAGCAAGAGCACTGTCTGGATGCTGGAGGTCCGCTCCCCTTGTGCAGCAAAACTGCCTCCTCCATCTTCTTTAACCGCTGCTCCAACGGAGTCAGCTTTCCCTTGCAGCTCCTGCAGCACTCGTCTCCCTCGTCTCTACGTCCACCTCCAGTCTCAACACTCTTCACAGACCCGTTCATCTCCCTCTTGACACCACCCACGCTAACTGCTGCCGTCTTCTTCGCGGCTCGAACTGCCCAGTAGCACATGTAGCAACGCGGCTCCGGCCACGACTGGCGTCTGCTCTCGTCCGTCAAAGCCACCAGCGGATACGTGATACGGCAGCAGCAGCACTGCCTCGACAGCGGGGGGCTCTTGCCACTGCATTGACTAGCAGCTATGCGCATCGCCTTGAGTCTCTCGACCAATGGCGTCAAGTATCCTCTACAGTTCCTGCAGTGCTCTTCTTCGGTCTTAACTCCGCCGTTTTTGGTCGCCTTGAGGCCTCCAGTAGCTCGATCGGTAGAATTTACTTTGGTATTTACTGATGACATTGAATTAATCTGCAGTGTCTTCTTGTTCTCTTGTTTAGCGACTTTTGCAGTTTTGGGGACATGATGCAATTTCGACTGGTTCTCGCCAACGACGGCGCTACTGACGGCCACGGAGACGGCGATGTGGAGCTCATTGTCTTGGTTCTCGTCCAGACTCTCCAGGTCCTCGCTCTCTGTTGAGAAGCCGTCGTCGTAGGGCGCCAGGGCCGGCGCGTCGATTGCCAGCGACGTCCTCGGGTCGACCATTATTGACCATTGCACGGGCTTTGGAGCTGTGTGATTGGATGGAAATAAACATGTGTGGCGTTTTGTAAGAAAAAACAAAAGTTTTGAAAAGTAGGGTTATTCATAACAACATTTGCTAGAGCTGTTAGCTTGCACTTGTCCACTCAAGGATGAGGAACAACGCAGCCTGGAGCATTATCGCCCTGTGCAGTTATGTCCTGGTTTGAATTGGTTCCCGATGCAATGTTGATGGAGTAGGAATGAGAGGCGCACTCACAAAGGACTTGTTGAAATTCTCGACTGCAACTGGCCGGTTGAGTTGGTGTGAACGGCATGCGGCGAGGCCGCCGCGATATACACCCAGAGTTTAACGCAGAGATGAGTAGGCTACTGTTGTGAGCCATATTTGACGCGATGGTTAGACATTGCATCACAAGTTGAGAGGCATCAAGAACGCTGGGGATGGCGCCTCTCTGCCATCGAAAGCAGAGATATCGCGAAAGTGTAGGTCAAAGTCGTAGCTCTCAACTGAGCGAGCCACTTTTTCACACGTATCTAGTCAATTCGATACTGATAGGCCTGCTGCATTGAAGTGCGTTCCGTCCGCATGTCTATCGTGGCAGACTTGCCATTGCGTAGAGCGCCGAGCAACGCCAGCCTCTCATCGCCGACTCGGTCGCGTGTTAAACGCGCGCATCACCTGTTTGGAAGTCCTGGCGTGCCCATCAGGTGCCGCGCGAGCACAAAGGGCGAGGGGGCAACAACAACGTTTTCTCGCGCATGCTACGCAGCAATCCGTGCGCGGCTTGGACATCTTTCGCCAGCGGAGCTCCAAGCCGCCACTTCGCCTGTTAGTTGGTAGTCACGAGTGTTTCACCCTGCGATGTCGTCATAGATCGGATACTAAGCGGGTGTTGACTGGAATCCATCAGTAACCACAGCGAACCTCGCCGGTCAAGACACGCAGTGTTGGTCAAATCGGGTGGCGCCGGACGTCGCGCGTGTCTAGTAGATCGCTTCTCGAACTTGCCAGACGCGGCGGTATTCGGCTGCATTTCTCGCTCAAGCGATGTGGGGCTGTCAGAGTCGGGCGGTTCGAGGCTGCAGCACTGCGCTGGACTGTGCAAGACTGCCATTCTGCTTTTCGCCTCGCGTCGCCCAGATCTCCAAAGCAAAGTCGCTATGACTGCAGCTCTCATTTCCCCGGGACGCATCATCGTCCGCGTGCTCCAGGTCGTGTGCCCGATCATCGCGATGATCTTCTTGTCGCTCGGGTCCATCGAGTTTTCGTCGGGTCAGCTCAGCACCGAGTCGGCCATCTTCTCGAACATCGCGTGCTACTCGGCTGCGGTGTGCGGCTTCTACTACGCGGTGGCCTTGGGAGTGCTGAAGCTCACGTCAAGCGCACCGAAGGTGCTGTACCAGCGCCTTGGGGACGCTGTGCTGGCCATCGCACTACTGGTCGCGGGCATCGTGCACTCGACCTCGACGCTGGTCAAGGACTGCTCGTCGTACAACACCATGTTCGAGACCTACCATGGCTCAGCGCTCTTCCGCTGCGGCGACATCACAGTGTCGATCGTGCTCACGTTCGTGACGTGTGCGCTGTTCCTGGTGACACTGGTGTGGAGCTTCGCTAGTGACACCTGCAAGTCGGTCAAGGGCGACAATCTCGAGACTGCTCTGGCCCAGGAGGAGGCGAACGCTGCCATCAACGGCTACGAACAAGCAACAACCCCGGGCAAGAAGGCCTCTGGTGATGCAGTTTCCGAGCAGGTGGACCTGCAGCACCCAGTGCTCAAGCTCACTCGCCGCTGCGTGAGACTGCTGCAGTTCGCGTGCTCCTTGGTGGCCTTTATCCTGTTCATGGCGAGCTACAAGCCGTACTATTCGGGCCAGTACGTGAGCCCCGCCGCCACCTACGTCATTCTGATGAGCTACAGCGGCTGGCTGTACGCTCTGTGGCATACGGTTGCCGTTGAGACCCTGAAGCTGTCTCGGCGTCCGAGGGTGGGCGTAGAGCGTCTGATGGATGTTCTTGTTGCAGTACTGCTCCTTGTGGCTGGTATCATATTTGCCGTCTCGTCACAGGTGACGGACTGCGAAGACACGAACGCAATGCTGGAGACGTACCATCTCGGCACCACGCTCTACCGATGCGGCAACATGGACAGTGGGTATATCTTTGCGTTCGTGGCGGTGGCCTTGTACGTCATCACGTTCGCTCTGAGCTTCCTGTACCGCTCGGCTTCTAGTAACTCGACGGATGAGACGACGGAGGTGGGCCAGCAAGTGTAAGTTGGATGGGGTATTGTTCTCGAGTAGGTTGGCTCTCGATTGAAAGCTTGCACTGTAGTGAAGATACTTTAAGACGTAGTTTTGAATAACACGAGACTTCACTCCTAACAAGTTTGTGGAATACTTAGTATCACAGCTTGCTGACAACTTCTACATCTATGCGCCTTAAACGCCATTCTGCTAAGGAAATAGAAGAACCGATTGCCGATAATTTGGCCTCTTAAAACTTGCTGCGTCGTGTACTATCATAGCAGTAACAGTTGGATTGGGGGGGGGGGTATATCCTGGAAGTTGCCAAAGTTGTGTGAAGAAAAAAAAATGTGTCAAGCTGTCCGTGCGCCTAAGAATCCGGCAATAACGTGCCCGATAATAATAATCGTGGTGCTGAAAGACTCGGGGCCAATGTCCTCGAAACAGAAGCGCTCCATCGATGGTATACAAATGCCTGATTTTTCCCCCAAAAAAACTCTACTAACCATAATTGCTGAGTTCTCGCTAACATTTTCTGCCAAATCGCCACCAGGTTCATAACTTGTGGATTAAGGCGGCGAATCAATACCCACTGAAGACGCTGAATATCCTCTCTCTGAGTTGATCTTGTGGCAATGGTCGTCGAGCTGGAAGCACCCGAAATGAAGGAGGACAGTAGTAGTACTGTACTTTACACTTTGAGTACCGTACTGTACTCAAGTGTTATTAGAGCGTTTAAACTACAGTACCAAATCGAATTTCAGAACGAATAAAAACCTCGTTCCCATATTTCGTTACGAGAATCCAGAAGGGAGCTTAAGCTGGATACAACGTAACGAATCAAATCAGTTCAGAATCTCCCCCTCGCAAGTAATGTCCGGCAATGGTGAGAGTGATAGCTCCTTAAGTGACCTGCTCACCTTTGACTCCACTGCCTAGAGCAAGACGATCCTCCTCTGCCGTCCTCTAGGCAAGACAGTGCGGTGCTGCAGCTGACTGAAGCCTCTGACGAAGAGGACGAGAGCTGCGAGGAAGTGGACGAGCCCGAACAACGCTCGCGCTTCAACCCCAGCATCGATAAATCTCTCTTGGCCGAAGTACTTGCCACACCCCCGTTTGCTGTGGAGCGCAAAGCAGTAACTGGGGTGTGGAAAGGCATTGCCAGTCAGCTCAACTCACCACTGAAAACAAATTTTAGCTTTCGTGCGGGTCGGGACCGCATCAGCCTTCTCTTACGTAAGTATGTAGTACAGAAGAAGCGCAACGAGGCTGCAAGTGGCACAAGCGAAGTTCACACGGATCTGGACGACGTTTTAGAGCAGCTGCAGCAGCTCAAGAACGCGGCAGCAGCTGAGCTAGAGTCTAAAAAGGAAAACGCCGATTCTAAATCCGAGGCGATCGAGACCGCCGGGCAGAAGCTGATGCAGGCAGCAGAGGAAAGGTATGACGGTTGGTCCTGTGATTTACTGACACTCTTTTACTGACAAAATCTAATGCAATGTACGCTTTTAACAGGGTTGCCAAGCGGATAGCGTCGGGTGAGAGCAGTACACAGCAAAGACCAAAGCGCCTTCGCCTCTCCACGCTGCTCGATAATGAGCTGGACGAGGCCATGAAGCGCAGAAAGCTGGAGGAGGACAAGGTTGAGCTTCACCGAGAGGAATTGCAGCTACGCCGGGATGAGTTGGCGCAACAGAGACGACAGCAGGAGCTCCTGTGCGAGCAGATGCAGCAACAAGTTGCTCAGACCGAAGCAATTTTGAAACTAGTTATCGGCAGGAGCGGAAAGTAAATACAGATGTATTGAGATGTTAATCACAGAAATAGTTCTGCAGTGATGGAGGCTCAACACCGAAATACTTGCTGTTATTGTTTCCTCCACGAAGTATGGTGATACAATTCGTAAGCACTACTGCCGTTTTGTATAGCGTCGCCACCGGAACGCCCCCCAAGTACATTTTTCTCTTGAAATCAACTCCAGCCCAATAGTTGACCACCTGACCATACGACCATTCAACTGTGGTCCTAACCTTCGACATGGAAGCGTTAATTTTGGCTTGAGCAGGCGTAAGACTTCCTTTAAAAGGCGATACAAACACATCCGTCCGTCCGTAAGCTTGGTCGCCATAGATGAAGAATCCACGAAATCTTTCGACAACACGGATGCGTGCATCTATTCCAAACTTGTGTAGCAAAACCACATCGTGTCGGCGTCCTTCGACTGGCCCATAAAGGTGGAAAATCATGCCATCCGGGGTAACGACAGTCTGAAACTTCAACCCATGCTTTCGCTTATGACCACTATACACACTCTGCTGCGCTCGAGCTCCATCCGGCCTGCAAATGCCTCTTACTGTTCCATCCACGAATCCCCAGATGTGGTCAAGCTCTGCTCCTTGATCGTAGACTGCTTGGCTGAATTCCCCCAATCTAGAGCTCACATAATCTAGATTTCCCTGTAGCAACACGTTACATCTCTCACTGATAAAATCTACCACGAAGTAGAAAATACTACTTAAGGCACTGGGCCATCGACCGTAAATTCTTGACATCTCCATCCATCTTGATGGGTACGCAAGGCGGTGAAGCGTGATGCAGAGCCCTTCTAAGCCACTACAACACGTGCGAGAGGGCGAGCCGGTGCGAATGACGTCCGGTAGCTTGAACGATGCTTGTAAGCGGCGCAGTTGACGTTGAGTAAATCGGTACAATTGCAGACATGAGTCGTCTGTAACGTCGTCAATTTCAAACCGAACCCGGGGTATACAGAAGCGTGGTTTAGACTCGTACAGCAACACCAGCGCGTGAAAGCGCATCCTGGACGCAGACGTGAAGTCGCCATGCAGTCGCATCATGCACGAGGCGTGAAGCATTTCCTTTGCCACGCGGCGGTAGGCGACGACGTCATCGTCGCTGTCTGAATCCATGTTTTGGCTGGTCGTAAATCTCACACTGTCTTCCTCTCTGATTCCGTTTCGTTGCAAAAAGCCCAAACGAAAGTTATCGTCCCCAGATAACGCAACGAGATTGAAAGCACGACAAATTCTCAGACTTTCTCAGTTTTTCCTCAGAGTTTCGTTTCGTTCCTAACTGCTCAAGCGCTCTATTGTTTTTTTTTTCAATACGACTCAAACTTACCATCCTTGTATATTTACGCGTCGGCTATTGAACTTCGTGGCGTCAGGAAAAACCTTGGACATCACCTCGAGGATTTATTTTTTCATTTCGTGAATTCTGGATTTTGGCCACGGATATGGAATTTCCTTTCCTCTTCGCTGGTTTTGGCGCTTGGCTTCGTAACCTCAGATTCTGAACCCCCGCGCCTCGGTGCTGGCGAGAAGAACGGCTGCAAGTATTGGCAAGATGGAACCGAGACGCATACTGCTTATATTGGTGGAGCAAATTGGAAACAGAATCCTGGAAATCTCGTCGAGTTTTGCTCGTCCACCTCAGTGTATGTAGCTATATGCCACATCCTAAAAATCAATTCAAATTTCGTTCCCGTCCGTCCGTCCGTCCGTCTGTCACGAAATAAGCGTTATGTCAGGCCGCCCTCTCATTGGCTGCCGAGCGCAGCGAAGGCGGCCCTGATTCGCTAAAAACAACCTTCCGCCGAAGGCGGTCATTGGTGGAAAACAAAAATATGTTGATTGGTTGATAATTGAATTTTATTTTTAACTCGCGTCCTTTCATTACGGATGGAGGCTTTCACGTGCGAAGTGTGCGAGGCGCGGGTGGTGCCACCACCGCTCCATAATGTGACCGATTCTAGACGCAATGCTTCGGGCCGATAGGATTTGAGAAATATACTCCACAGCAATTTATCTCGCCGCTCTGCCTTTTAGACAAAGTGATGAGTGGCAACTACTCGCTGGTGTTTACTCTTTCTACAGGAATTTATTAAATGTCACATACCGTGTACAGATTGACTCAGTCGTCAAGGCGTCCAATTCCACGCGGAAGGTTGCTGGTTCGATTCCCGCCGCCGCCGGACTTTTTTTAAAGCCCGCCGGAGCGCAGCGGAGGCGGCAGCCCGACATACTGGGACCAAAAAGGGACCAAAACAAAAGCCCACCGCCGCGTAGCGGCGGCGCTCGGCTAGTGCGTGTCAATAGGAGATAAAGACCTCCGCATCTCTTGTTGGGAGTGTACAGACAAAAAGAGGAAGGGCTCTCTTCGATTGGTGGTTCCTCTTTCTGCGACCTCTTTTTTCGACCCCTTAGGAGCAGGACGAAGTAAAAAAAGCGATCAATTTAAAGGCATAGATGTGCTCTGATTGGCCCACGGGAGGTGTGCTAAGCGCTATATTTTAACAACCAAGCGATGATGTTTTTATGCGATTTCACAAAAAGCGCAGAAAGAATGAAGGGCTCTCCAAGGAAGGTTACGGTGGTGACGGCAGTGGCGCTGATGACAGTCGCCGTCTGTGCCAGTGACAAGCGGCGCTGGCCCGCGAAGCCTACGCGGCGCTTCTCGGTGCGAACCAAGGTATGGCAGCGCGTCCTCCGCGAGCCCGCATACGCCGATGGATGGTTCCCAGCAAACCTTCGCTGCAATCGAGCCACATTTTTCGCGCTCGTCCAGCGGATTGAGAAGCGATGGTCACGCATCCGGCGCGCCTCCCATCCCAACGCCATCTTCAGCATCCGAGATAGGGTGGCGGTGATTCTCTACTACCTTACACATGCTACGGGCGCCAACGCAGCAGGGCAACTAGTGGGTGCATGCAAGAGTCGGTCGCTAGCCTACACTCGTCAAGTCCTTCAAGTTATCGCGTCCTCCAGCGATGAGACTATCAAGTTGCCTTCGTCGCGCAGTGACTGGTCGGCAAATTTTGCAGGCTTCGCCCGAATTAATGGAAAGGGGTACCCGGCGTTCAATGTCTTCGCCGTTGCAGACCACCGAAAACGGTTCATGGTTTTCTCGATTCGGAATGAAGCCCAAAACGACCAGTCTGTGCTGAACAGGTCACACTTTCGGCTCACAATGGACGCTACCCTACCAGCCAATGTGTATTATCTTGGCGATGCTGGCTACAAGCTTACGCGGCATGTGCTCACACCGTATCGGATTGAGTTTGGTATGTCTTTGCGTCGGAGCAGATATAACCACGTGCAGAGCCACACACGCATTGTAGTGGAACATGCGTTTGGTAGGCTGAAAGAAATCTTTCGAATTTACAAACAGCCCCTCAGGCAAGCTACACCGGAGTACATGGCAATGATTATAATTGCCACGCTAGTGTTGCACAATTGGTTGATCGATTTCCGGGACTCAGTTTACAAGGAGAAGCCTGTGGTTCCGGCAGAAGATGATATATCTCAAGAGCAAGATGACCCGCGTGGTGTAGCGCTTCGAGAGACTATTGCAGACAAGCTCTACCACGAGTATATTAGGAGAAGTATATAGGCTTACTACTGTGGAGTGGTGCTGCGAAGAAAAGCGAGCAGAGCAGCATTTACCTTCCTTGACCCCTCAATTGCACTTACTATCAGCCCTTGTGTCTTTTGAATTTTGGCCATTTGCGTCGAGACACCGGCAAGCTCAGTGGTGTGCTCTGATGCAGCTAATGCCGCTGCTAGCGTTGATCCCATAGTCACTAACGCCTCGGGCAGGTCCAGCTTGCGTTTATTACGCATAGATTCGTGACGCTCAGCCTCCACTACAGCGGCCGCATCACCGGCATCGCTGCTGTCGTCGTCATCGAGGTCATCGAGGTCGTCGTCGTGACTGTCGTCTCCGTCGCTAAGCTCACCCAGGACCGCCTCGATCTCGCCATCTGCTTGATGCTCTACAGAACTGACCCCACTGCATCTCATCGACTTTACTGTCCGGGGGAGCTCCTGGAAACTCGGGCAAAGCAACGCCACTTTGCCCGAAATCGTGGTTGCGGAGCCCCTTCTTGTCACCGAAGTACTGCACGAGCAGCTCCCAATAGCTGGGGTAATTGATAGGCGTCTCGGAATTTCCTGTCGCCGCTTCCGCCGCCTTGACCTGACCAAACAGCGTCTTCACGGAGTTGTACTTGTTCTTGATCTGATCTAACGAGGCCGCCAGCCCGTGCTTCTTGTTGAAAGCGCGCCTTATTTTCTGCCAAAGCCTAGTGAGCTGCGCGCGCGCGTTTTGGCGCAAGAACGCGGCCCCGTACGTGACGATCCGAAGGTGCAGTAGAGTCTTCAGGCGCCCATTGCTCCAAGCAAGCCGGGGGGACTTGAGCACAGTAGCCACACCCGGAGGCGAGGGACCGGCAGCGGGTGACGTGTCGGGAGCAGGCGTGCTCATCGATGAATGGTGCCCGATCGCTATATTACTACTACTCCGATCCACAACAGTTGTCAGGAAAGAACTTATCTCAAACTTTAGTTGCCAAAATTCGCACAAAAACAATATTATTGGTCTAAAATAACGCAGTAGAGCAGGACGAATCGAATGGTGTGCGCGTTGCGGACACTGGATGGCTAGAAGTTGAGCAGCTCCGTCAAAACACCACACCACCAACTC
>JAHQIV010000469.1:0-20577 GCA_030463285.1 Phytophthora europaea
GGCGCAGAACGTGCCGGAGCTGGCGCCGCTGGACGACGTGTTGGCCGACCAGGCGGCCATCCCGAGCCCCTTCAGCCCCGAGAACCAGCAAGCGCTCGTCGACATGGCTACACTGCAGCAGAATGACGGCTTTATCGTCACGGACTTGGACGACGAGCTGCAGCTGCTAGACGGAGAGGAAGCCATCATCGCTGCGGCGCCCGTGAACCCGCCGGACAAGTTCCTGCCCATGGACACGCGCAGCGACGACGTACTGGACCTCGTGGGCCAGTTCATGCTGCAGTACCAGCAGGAGGTGGGACGCACGGCGCTCAAAGCTTCCGTGCTGCAGGTGCTCAAGGCCGAGAAGACGGAGCCCCGAGAGGAAGTGCAGGAGATCGAGATCGGCACGGCCGGCGGCCCGGAGAACGCTGTGGAGCTCGTGCAGACCGACGTGAGCGAGGTCATGCGCGTCTACCTGCTGGTGGACTACGGCTTCCAGAGCAGCATGATGGACGCCAAGCGGCCCTACGTGTCGGTGCTCAAGCTCACGATGGACTGCGTCAATGGCACAACCGAGGACGAGGCGGACATGGAGTGCGACTTGTTGGAACACTTGGACCTGCCGAGACACAAGGCCGAGGTGGGCAAGGCGGTGCAACGCACCATCGCCGAAGCCGCCCCAGCGTCCTTCTTGAAGACCCACTCGCTGCACGTCAAGTACGACGCGGTAGAGCAGCAGGATATCGCCACGGACGAGGAGGGAGACATTGAGACCATGACCTACGTAAGCTACCGCGTGCAGGGAGCTGATGGGAAGTTCAGTGATGACGACTGCATGGTGGTGGTGCAGCAAGCCAGAGGCATCTCCACGCTCATGTTCACGGATGCCGTGTGCTTTGAGAGTGCGTCTAAGTCGGCGGTGATGGCGGCGTACGAATACGCGTCCAACAATCTGCCCGTGGGGGCGCTGATCTTTGCTGCGGTTTGCGGCGCTCTTGTTGCGGCTGTGGTGCTCATTCGCCACCGCCGCAAGAACCAGCGGTTTGGATACTCGTACGTGCGGTCGAAGGCGCCGTCACACGTCCCGGCGCAAGGTGCGGCAACTACGGGGGTTAAGTATGTTGATGCCGACTCGCCAGCGATTGCTTGCTAAGCGTTACGAGGTCGAGCTGCTCCATTCAGCTCTGCAGCTGGGGTTCTGCGTATTGTAAATCTGTCGGTGACGTGGTTCATCTCACGTTGCATGTGTGCTGACTTGAATAGGATAGCTGGTTTGTATTTTCTTTTCAATTGCAGCTGCTCACTGGTCATTGCTCTTGGTCGCCCAGTACTTTGTGTAGGACTTCTCGTGCTTGGCCAACTTCTTGGCAAGCTTCTTGCGCTGGCTTTTCGTCAATTCCTGGCCGTCTTCGAACAGCGGGAAGCCATTGGCATCGAAGGTGTCGAACCGACCTGCAAACTCCGGCGACTTCTCGAAGAAATCTGACGGAGCGATCCGCATCAACGTCTCGAACTCGAGCTGCTTCTGCTTCAGGACCTGCGCTGCGTTGTCGGCTTCTTGAGCTGACTTCTTCGACTCTTCTGCTTCAGCTTGAGCCGCTTCACGCTCTGCAGGCGAGAGCAGCTTGAACACGGAGCGCCCTGGTGCAAGATCTTCAATCTGAATTCCTAGAGGAGGCAGCTCCTCGTTACGCAATTCGTCGCAGAGAGCGAGTACGCGAGCATGTCCAGGGTGCTTTGGATCGCGCAGAGCTTCCTCTCGCACAGCCGCACGGAACTTCAGCAGAGATCGCAGGAGAGCCTCTTGCTCGTCCCTGCTGACGTGATGCTCACTGCCAGTCGACTTCTGCTGTGGCGCTTGTCCTGGAGCCGCAAATCGACGACGCATCATAGCAGAAAACTCCGCGTAGAGTCCCTCGAGGCCGAAGAGCTCCAAAACCTCAAGCACGTAGTTCGTCAACGACATCAGCACCTCGTCAGGAGCTTCCGAATCGCCGCGTTGCGCCAACAAGTACGTGTTTCCACGAGACACCAAGTCCAGAACGAGTGACAGCGCGCGCGGAGTGTCCAAGTCGTCCAGCAAAGCTTCATCGACCTGCGCTTGGGTAGCGAAGAGAGCGTCTAGCAGCTCCAAGTCTGGTTGTTCACAGCGTTTCGACTTGACCTCTTGTGCTGCAATACCCCTGACGTCGTGATCCCCGCCGTACACCATGACGCTACGGAAGAATCCCCTCAGTCGGTCCGCCACCGCCTCCGCATCACGCACTCGGTCTTCCGAGTACACCAAGTTCGCGCGGTACTTGAACTGCAAACAGAAGAGACGGAAGTGGTCCGCCGTATGCCCCTGCTCCAAGAAGTCTCTGACCGAGATGAAGTTCTTGAGCGACTTGGACATCTTCCGTCCTCGAATGTACAAGTGTCCGAAGTGCACAAAGTGCTTGCACCACTCCTCGTCACGCCCGCATTGATGCTGCTCATGGTTATGGGCCTCACACTGCGCGATCTCATTGTTATGGTGCGGGAACCTTAAGTCCACGCCGCCAGTATGCACGTCCAGCTTCTCCCCGAGCACATGATGCGTCATGGCCGAGCACTCGATATGCCACCCAGGTCGTCCCATGCCCCAGGGCGACGGCCACGCCGGCTCGCCCTCCTCCTTAGCCGCCTTCCACAGTGCAAAGTCCTTGGGGTCCTTCTTCACCTTCTCCTCCTCCTCCTCCACGTCACCCTCCTCCACCGCCGCCAGCACCTCCTCATCCTGCTGACTCTGTCGTCTCGGGTCCAGTTTCCCGTACTTAGGACCCAATTGCTGCGTGTTAAAGTACACTCCGGACCCGTCCACAGCCTTGTACGCGAAGCCTTTGAGCTGGATCTGCTCCACGTACTTGATGATCTCTGGCAGGTGTTCGCTGACTCTGGTGATGGCGCTGGGGGGACGAACGTAGAGCCTGGCCATGTCCTCGAAGAACTGCTGCTCCTGCTGCCGCGCGAGCGTCCGGAAGCTCACGCGCTGCTCGTGCGCGCGGCGGATGATCTTGTCGTCCACGTCCGTGACGCCCATGACCAGCTGCACCTTGTAGCCGCCCGTGCGCTCCGCCACTCGACGGAGGATGTCCTGGCTCACGTAGGCTCGTGCGTGGCCTAAATGGGCCTTGTCGTACACTGTGGGGCCGCAGGAGTACCATTTCAGCACGTTTGGGGTCGCGGAGGTCTCTCGCGGGAACGGCTCGCACGCGCCCGACAGCGCGTTAAACATCTTGAGGTCTCGTGACGTGGAAAAGGAAGGACCTGAGCAGGTGGTGAGCCATTGGCAGCGGAGCAGCGACGGCGGACGGCGGAGAGAGACGCATGGGAAGGACAGCGCGTGCAGCATGCGCATCTTCCTGGGAGCCTGTGGCTATGATGAGCTATTCGCATGGAAGGGTGTGATTGGTGGATATTTATAATGGAGTTTAAGAGTTATTTGCTCTTAGACGCGATGTTGAAGTGGGATATAAGAGCATGGGTTCATAATGGGTAGTGTACGTGTATAGGTTGCTAGTGTTGCTGTTGTTTGTGTTTAGGCCGCTGCACTGCAGTTGACGGTGAGCAGGCAGCTCTCGTCCCAGCGCTTGGTGTAGTACGCGGCAATTCGCCGGCCGTGGTCGCGCCAGGTCTGCCACTCGGCCTGCGCTTCGGCTGTGAGGTTGGGGAACAGGTCGACGTTCATGGCGTGGTCCCTCTCCGTGTCGTGCAGCATCATCGAGTCGCTCACCTGGTCGTAACGCAGTCGCTGCTGGCCGCGCACGATCGACATCTTGCGCGCCGGCTCGTTGCTGAACACCACGCGCTCGCCGTACGGCACCTTGCGCTTGAGCGACCGACCGACGCCAGTCTGGACGAATCCTCCGTCAGGGACACCGGTGATGTCAGCCAGCGTGTTGAGCAAGTCGTACTGCTCGACGGCGTCCTCGATCACCATTCCCACAGCGTCGCCCAGTCGCCCCTCGGCGATGATAGCGGCGGCGACTCGAGTCATGGATTCCTCGTGGGTGTTCGAGACGTCAGCTTCCGGAGCCTGGCCGTGATCGCCCGTGATGACGACGATGGTGTCGTTGAGCACGCCCTCCTCCAGCATGCGGTCCATGAACTTGCCCAGCTCCAGGTCAGTGAAGGACCTTACAGTCAGGTATCGCTCGATGAGGTCCGCGTGCGCGTGGCCTTCGTAGAAGACGGACAAGTCGGGCTTGTCCGACTCCGCGTACCATGTCGGCCACGAGTCGAACGGCGCGTGGCTGGAGATGGTGTAGTGCGAGATGAACGCCGGCGTTTTCGACTCACCGTTGGCGACACGCTCACGCTGCTCCTTGGTCTTGTTCACGAGTAAATCGCCCAGGATCTGGAAGCTCACGTCGTCGTGGACCCCCCAGTTCAACCCGCGGTGCGGATCACCGAGCCAGTCGTCAGGTTTGATCCCCAGGTCGCTTTCTGCTATCTGCATCATATTGTTGTTGTCCCAAATAGTGTCGAAGCCGTGCGTAGGGAGGAACTTGTCCCAATCGTCCAGGTCGATCGAGGATCCCGTGGTGAACCAGGTTTCGTATCCCTTCTGCGCGAAGAGCTGGGGCATGCCGGACAGCTCCGTGCCATTCCTACCGCCAGTGATGGCGGTCTTCACAGCACTGTCGTACGGGATCTGGGCGAACAGCACGCTCTCCAAGGACCGACTCGTGGGGTTACTCGACCAAATGTTGCGCATGGCGACACCACGCTTTGCCCACCGGTCGAAGTTGGGCGTGATGGTCAAGTCAGTTCCCTTGAACAGGTTGGACGGGTCTTCTTCGCCGACAAGGTAGCGCGAGTCTTGGAACCTGAACGACTCGACCGAGAGAACCAGAACGTTGGGAGGGTTTGCACTCGATACCTCGACGTTGAACGCGAGATCTCCGCGGAATCCGGTAGTGCGTCGGTAGAGCGAATCGACTCCGAACAGCTCGTGCTTCTCAGTGGAGTGGATGTACGTCCCCACCCAAGGCCGTTCGCCTATCACGGTCGTGAGCGTGACATCTGACGACGCAGGCTGCAGCGCGTAGGCGAACAGCTCGTTCAGCGTCGCGTTCAGCGCCGAGTAGGCAATCAGCGGTGAGCTCGCGCAACTGATCTCCACAACAATCGCAGGAAAGCCGACGAGTCCAACGAGGGCGACTGCAAGACGCACAGCATGGTGGCAGCTCAGCTGCTGATAACTGAAGCCACGCTTCGTCGACGACAGCAGTGCGTCTGCTTCTTCGCTGGAGTTGGCGTCTTCTACTGCTGTATTTGCTCCTTCTTGTTGCTGGTTCTCGCAGTCTTGGACTGCGTTCTTGTTGATAAATTTGACGCTGCGTTTCTCCAGGACGACAAGTCTCGGCACCAGGAAGTTGGACACCATGTGCGTCGGGTTCCACTGCGCTAGGTCCGTCCAGCTACCAAATGCCCGCACGATACCGAAAAATGCAGCGACCAGCACCAGCCCCACCGCGTTAATGTAGCCCGAGTTCACCTCCTCCTCGGAGATCGGGGCGTCTTTGAGGTGTTCTCGCTCCCTGATGAGCGTGGCCACCAGTCCGCTGCTGAACCTCATGTCCCTGTGCACCACGAGCAGCAGGTCCGCGATGAACGGCCCCATCATGGCCAGGAACAGCAGCCACGACACCAGAAACGTCACGACGCCTCCACCCACGCGCGCGATGACCCCGAGCTTGTGATGGTCCAGTGCCGCCTGCTTGAGCACGTCGAACAGCCACAAGGCACTGACGAAGTAGGTGGTGCAGACGAAGTCCTCGAGGAACCCGAGGCCCATGACTGCGGCCTTGACGCTCGACGTGTAGTCGGCAGCGCTGCTGTACTTGGTCACCAGCGCCTTGAGAGCCACGCACCGACTGGCGGAGAAGTAGAAGATGACGAACGTGTAGATGAAGAGCCACCCGAGCCACGGAGCGGAGACCAGTTCGTCCACCCGGAAGACGTCGCCCGGGTGCTGCCTCTTTCTCCGCCGACTACGGGGCTTGGTCTCTGACGCCTCCATGCTGGAGACGGCGACGTCGTCCTCGGCGATGGGCTCCGCCACCCGGCACCGAGTGGACTGGAGGTCTCTGGTGCCAATGGAGGGCTCCATTCTACTGCGTGGGGGAGACCAGAGACTGAAGTCGGTAGAGTGGGCTCCTGCCGTCTCGTTGAGAAATGAGTCAGTCGGTCGGCATCGCCATCGCCATCAGCTTGGAACTTCCAAGCTGGAAGAGGTTGCGAGCGTCTGGCACCCTCTGACGAGGCTATGTGCGACAAGCGAGTTTTTTCTGTTCGAAATGGCCGCAAATCCTTGTAGATGATGACGGGATACCCACAATGGAGTACAGTAGACCCTTTTGGGTTCTTTTTTGGGGGGAAAGCTACATGTACTGGCACTCAACGGATTCATTTGTACAGCTGAGTGTGTACATGTAATAAGCTACGGTTTGTATGTATTGCAAGGCGTCGGTCGCTGCGGTGGACAAGGCCAAGAGCCTCGTACTGTAGAATCGCGACGATCGAGCGAAATCCGCATTTACTTTACAGTCCGGTACCGGTAGGTACAGCGGACAGCTAAATTCGCTGCGCGGCGTGCGTGGTTTACTGTAGTATGTAGCGGAGGTGTTCGTCATTGCGTGGTGCAAGGGCTTCGTCCAGTGGCAGAAGCGCGCGCCAAGAGCTTTCGCATCTGCGATCGTACAGTACATGTCGTGCTATCTATAATCAACATGGCAATTATTGCTTCGACATGAGTTTCGTCCTTACCCAGTTCATCTGCTACTCTTTGTGGCCGTGGCGAACTCAGAGGATCAGGCCCATGGTTACATGCATTACAGGCTTTGCGCTCTGGGATCACCTGTACATGTACTCACACACCATGTAAATGCCCCGGTGGTTTGCTTATCCTGGGCAACTTACCCATTGCGTAATGCAGTTCACATTCCCGATTACGTGGCATCACCTTGGCGGCACAAACAGACGAAGTGGGAGGCAGTAGTGTGCCTCCATCGGACCATTGCGTTGGATACCAAACGAATGTAAGCTGGGAGGGTTCTACTCAGCAATTTGCCTCGTCAAGACGGCAGGCATTACCCTCTGTGGGTCTAGGCGGAGAATCCTGTAAGGCGATAACGACCCGAAGGATTGCAGATCTGGCTTCAAGGTCTACCACGGACAGTCGGCCACCAACTTACCACTGCAACCCAGCAACACCTCTGAAAGCCGAGCAACAGTATCTCTACACTAAATTGCAGCAGAAATACAGTGCAGGGACCTGGTAGCTTCTTGAAACCTAGATTGAGGTGCAACATGCAAGCGCTCACGTCGGCAAAAAGTCCCCACTCTCCAGATCATTTACGCTACATGTAGCTATTTCAGTGCGTGAAGTTTATCAATAGCTTGTGTTCTGACCCATATTCCCGAGTTTCCTGCGTGCTAGTCATTAAACTGTTCTGGCGTCCAGGGGTCAGGAGGCAGCACTCACTCGACCGACATGAGCATCCGTGTTCATAACTCTGAGCACTTCGAGGAGCTTCGTCAAAGCGCATTGAGTAACTCGTCGCTGTCGTCGAAGTAGGCTGAACACGGTTCTTTCACCCCGAAGTTAACGCTTTATGTTAACTTCCTTTTGGTTGCGATGTACGCAGGCCCCGCTCGACGGTCTCTCCGTCGACAAATGCCAGCACTAAAATGACAGCTTCGGCTCTTTCAAAGGAGACCCACATGGTAAAAAAGCAGCTTAAAGCCTTCCTATTTTTTATGAGTTTGAAGGGTTTTATCCTGATGAAACTTGCATGCAGAAACGCATGGCCATGAAGCACGAGCTCTACATGAAGGAGCAGGAGGCGATGGAAAAGAAACTCGCCGAGACCATCGCCGAGAACCTGCAGCGACAGAAAAGTAAAAAGGAAGGCCAATACCTCAAGCTACAGCAGGACGTCGAGGTAAGAGTCCCCGTCCGACCGTGTCGTCTCAACTTCAAACTAACAATTTAACGCGATAGGACGGTAAAATTCTAGCGAAGGAGCTGCACGAGAAGCTGGAGCTGCAGCAACAGTCCAAGACTCGACAGTTTTCTCGCATGCACGAGGAGTGGACCACGGAGGTTTACCACAAACTCAACGACCCGATCCTGAACAAAGTTCAAGCCATGGATGGCAAGCAACGAAGTGCCGAGAAAGCTGAAGCGTATCAAAAGTTTCTGGACATCACCAACAAGAAGGGCGGACTCTTCCGCGATATCATCATCGAGAGCGAGTACAACCCGCTGAGCGACGCCAAATTCCTCAACCACCGAGCCACAGTGGACGATCCAGTGAAGCGCGTGATTCGCCGACGCGAGGAAGAGGACGCGATCGCTCGGGACGGCGCCAATATGTCCGACGAAAGCGGGGGAGACCACCCAGTGCTTAACGAACAGTACGTCGGTCGTGCTGACAATTTAGACGTCAAGCTCTGGTCCAAGGGCGTGTTCGAGAGCACGCCGTACGGCTATTTCCACAAGATGATGAACAGCACCGCGAGCTCTGAAGGATCCAAGACGTACGCGTCGCGCGTGAAGCTAGACCACTATAATATCGAAAAGGGCCCCGAGATTCTCCGCCAAGAAGTGCCTAGGGGCAAGCGTACCAACTTTGACGGGCACAAACTCCCCAAGACCACGATTCAACTGACATGAGTCTCGCAAAAACTAACGTGAAAATACAAGTTTTTCTCTATATTTCCTTAGAAGTTGTTGCGGTAGAAACTTACCCGAAGATGTCGTCAAGGACGCCAAAAGACTGCAAGATAATCCACAGACAGCCAACAATAAACGAAAACGCTGAGGAGCACATACCCACCCGAAAGTCCATCACTGGAGTATTTCCACCCAGTCGACGCGTGATTTCGCCGTATAGTGCCGCGAACACGCCCATAATGAGGATCGACGCCACACAGAACGAGCCCAGATAGGCGGTTGACTTGCCCCAATTGTTCAGCACCACCGCGGGTAAAACGCCCAGAATTCCACCTGGTCCAGCGATGCCGTGGACGATACCGACACACAACGCAGCAATCTTCTGCATGAGCGGGTTTTCGAAGCTCAAGTTGGAGCAGTACTTGTGCTTGAATGTCTTCGGGTTCTTAGGCTCCAGCTCCGCCTTCGATTGTTCCAATGCTGCAGGTGTCCGTGAATCAGGAGCTTCATTGCCGTCGTTGATCATGAGCGCGTACGACCCCGTAGGTGAAATGACTTGCCCAGCAACAACGCTTACATTGGTCGATTGTGCAGTCTTCTGCTCCGGCTTGAAATTCACCACAGTTGGTGCATTGTCTCCAGAGTTGAGGCTACCAGCGCCTGTGCAGCTTTGACTGCGGATATCTTCATCAATGACAGCAGCTGCCTTCTCCTCTGCAAGCTTGAGATGATATTTTCGATACACGCTCTTGCCCGTCCAGACGCCCAACGCGATCATGAAGACACCGACCACGTAGTTGAGGTACTCGCCGGTCGCATCCAGATCGATGGTCTGGCCCGCTGCGAAGAATATGGCGGCCATGATGATCAATCCGAGTGAGTGACCGCACCCCCACCGAAGCCCCAACGCGAACGCTCTCCAAGATCCACCATTCGACATGGCTGCCAGTGCACTCAAGTGGTCCGGACCGGTGAGGACGTGCACAATGCCGAGCAGTAGACCGGTGGAGACGATTTTGCCGATGGAAGCATGCACCAAGCTGCTGTTCTCCTCGCTCAGCGCCCGTGTGGCGGTGGACAGTACCGTTTCCATGGCTGCACACGTGTTATGTTGGTCTTGTGGGGAAGTTTGAATAGTGTGATTGAGGACCAAGATGCTTGATCAACGCCCTACCAAGGCGAACTTCACCATTGCACCAGGACCTCTCGATCGAGTGGCTGTGGGCGTGAATGTCCACATAATGAAGCACGAGGTCGATCTTGTTTCTGCCGCCCGAGGTAGTGACCATCAGGGCAATGAGCGCATTTGCTCGCGTTGATACGCGGAACGACTGTCACAGACAATAAACCGGTCACTTGAGAGTCTCGAGTTGAGACGCGGTCGACCTGATAATGAACGCGGACGAAGCAAGCAAGCAAGCGCGTACATGTGTAGAAGTAAAGCACCGTTGCATTGGAAAAATACGCGTCAAAGCGAGTCCAATGTGACAATAGAGAAAATCGATTGGGTCTTGCCACGCGCCAGTAAGTCAGACGGCACCGAAAGAGTTGCGGGTCCCTGCAACACCGGCACGGCGCTGGGGTCACAGAAAGTGAAAAATGACGCGAGCGTATACTGTATTGCCATCATTGACATGCGGGGTAAAAAATATGGTATTGTAAATTCCGGCTAAATAATATTTATAAAATTATAGCAAACTCGATCGGTTCGCTGAATCGACCACATGCAGTCATTGGCTGAGTTCGCATGTCATGGCTACACTCGTACTTAGTAGAAGTTTTGTATTCGACCAGAGTATACGCGGGGCGATTGGAGGAAGTATGAGCACACTCACCCTAACGTGGGCAACTCGACCTGTGTATGCCGAAGACGGAACGAGGACTCAGCTGTGGGAATTTTCATACCGCAATTATTATTACGGGTGAGTGATACTACTTCAATATTATATTTTATTGTCCGAGTCCCGAGCGTTTCAAGCTTTCTGTGCTTTACTTTCTTTTGTTTACACCTGAATCATTCGGGTCTCGTTCCGTCCTCAGCATATACAGGTCAAGTTGCTTACCGAACCTTCCGTTAGGGTGAGTGTGTTCAGATTTACCAACGCCCCCGTCGTGGTAGATGACGGAGTCACCGATATACAGGTATCGCTGTGACGTGCCTTGCGAGTGCAGGGAGTCGATGTGAGGGGTAGAAAGTAAATCCGAAAGAAAATTCATTTGAGTTAGATGTCCTTGTCCTGCTAGCTTCTTCCTACTCATGCAGTCTCTCTAGTATCTCCCTCGTTTGACTTCAGTCAACGGGCACACTTGATTGGTACGGGCGCGGGCCACCGGCCAATCACAGTGCAATGCAACGGGCACACTTTGGTGCAACGGGCACACTTGTATAGGACGGGCGCACCCAACCCAAAACTGATCAGCCAATCCAATTGCACCATTTGCCTCACTTCAACTACAGACCCTAGAGGCACGCGCCAGCCACGCGCAGGCCGTGTGCCTTGCGGTCAGGACACAGTGTAGTAGACAGCGAAGTGCAACCGCAACAACGTGTTGTAGCTTGAAGACACTAAAACACGCACCACCAACAACGTGTATTACTTTTTCGTTGGGATGCTATTATATATATAATTGCAAGCTAAATCAAATCTACTACATGCACCTGCCATCGCTGGCAGTCCAGGAAGGATATTTAACGCTGCTAACCTTGAATTGAAATTCCAAACAATCGGAGAGAGCTACGCATTTTACCGCATTACCAAGTTACCTTCTAGTAGAAGCCTTCTACTACATTATCAGGTTACCTTCTAAGTTTATCTTCTACTTTATTATTAATACCAGGGACCGCACGCGTGATCAGCGTCGACTTGCCGGACGGATAAACGCCACTAAAACGCGCCATGATAAGAGCCTGGGGCTTGTTTGACTTGGCAAACAGAGTCATTTCAGGGCGACCAACGACTTCAATGTCTTCCTTCAGGGGGTCAGTTGACCACGTCGTCGCTATCGCGTCCTCGCTAACTTGGTTACCTCGCATACCCTCACCGCCAAATGACAGCCATTTACCGCTCCACACCCCCTGCAGACTGTTTAGCGCGATAACACGTCCGTGGGAGCTGGGTTGCTCAGCCTCAGCCTGGAGCTTAAAGTTTAAGTCTCAAACCCTCCCTCACCTGAGCAGTAACTCGTCACGAAATTCTGCTCCAGCTCTCGACATCATCCACATCACTTGCCAGGGTACAGTACTCGAGAATTCTGGCCGTCGGGTTTTTGATCTCGTTCTTCACAAACACCTGCAGACCCAGGAGGTTCCTGCTCCCACTACCGGTACATGCTGACTCAAGAGCACGAAGATAACCTGATAATACTTCGTATGGTAGAAGGTAACTTGGTAATATGGTAGAGCGTAACCTGGTAATGTAGAGCTCTCTCCGATTAGTTGAAATTTCAATTCAAGGTCAGTAGCGATAAATTACGAGGTCAGCAGCGATAAATATCCGACCAGGAATCCCAATCCCAAACCCGATCCTACAGAATCCAGTAGTGGCGCCTAGTTAAGCTTTGCCCATGTACCGGTACAGGTGGTAAAATTTACCACATGTAATGTTTACCGACCGTCACAATAGCCGACGTAATGGACGGGCGCACAAGTTGGAGGTGATCACCACGACCCGCTCCCCGGCATTCAAGTGTGCGATCGCAGCGAATATCCAACCGGCCGGGCGTTACAAGTACTGCAGCGCTACTGAGTCAATACTATTGACCAGCTAAACAGGATTGATGGGATCCCATACAGTATCCGTGCGAGGTTAAAAGTGGAAGCGGCGGCAACGTCAATCGCCGCGTTGCTCCCCCATGAATCAAGCAGCGCGGCCGAGAAACGGCAACGGCAACGTGCAGGCGAAGCTGCAGGGCTCAGCAGCTCCGCGCCTGAGTCCGAGTTGCGCACGACGCCGAGTGCCTAGCTGCTACGGAACAGTTTGAAGTCAGATAGATTACGGCCTGTTTTTTGCTGGATGTACTGCACTATATGTACGTACTCGGACGATTTCCGAGTACGTACTAACGTTATTTTAATATCAAAATAGTGCAAGCAAGACGCGCCGTGCGGTTAAATCGCGATTCTTACATTAGGTTCGTCAGCACATTTCGTTTGACGTGGACTCATTTCTAGGCTACCGGAAGACGACCTCATAGTGGCTTGAACACGTTGCAAGTCGGTTGGGAATGAGTAGACAAGATTTGTTGTATTGCTTAATCTCCTGGTAGTATTCCTACCGTTCTTGTAGAGATGCACTCACCACGCCTAAGGTACCCGCAAGGTTCAGTTTTAAGCCCGGATGTACGACGAGCTTAGGCCACCGGCCCGGGGACCGGGGTAATGCTTGTCCAGATAACTCCCACCGAGTCAAGCTCCTTGCCACTGGTACCAAAGAAGCCACCCACCTGGTAGCCCTTGATGGCGGAGTCCTTTCCGATCTTGGTCGCACGGGTTCCTCCGGAGATCGTATTGTTCGCGCTGGTCTTGAACTCGATGAACCGGACGCGAGTGTGGCTGTGGTACTCGCCCCAGTGGGCCTCGATGCCCGTGACGTACTCGTCCTTACCCAGAGTGAGCGTGTTGTTATCGCCACCGTAGCTGCCGTGGTACACGATGTGCGTGTCCCCGGAGGGGTCGATAAAGTTGAGACCGACACCGTTAACGCGCTCGCCAGTGCGGATCGTGATGGACTTGACGACTTGGCCCGGCCTCACCAAGTCCATGTCCGTGTATTTATTTCCGTGCGGGCCGCCGTAGGTCTCGCTCAGCATAATGCCGTTTTCGAGCGCAGCGACGCCAGTTGCGATGAGAGCCACCGTCGCCAGGAACTTCATCGTCGTCGTTTGGCCTTTGAACTTGTTGTTGGGAGTTCGACGCAAAATCGAAAATGAACTCGAGTTGCGCTTGTCAGGAATGCAGAGACCTATTGAAGCGTGTGTCGACGGGCTCTGTGGCTCCTCAGGAGCCGGCGATGGGCTAGGATTACAAGATAGGATCCGTCGATTAGCGTGTTCAAGCGTACAGATTTTGCTCAGCGAACTCGAATATATTTTGTTTACATATAACGTTATTGTGAAACCGACAAAGATGTCCAGTCACAGTTAAGCTGATAAGGAGGGGTAGAAAACATATAAAAAGGGGTACGGAAAATACTAAATCGTAGGATTGGCCCATATGCAAATCTCGGCCAAATGCTAATGAATGCTCTGCTTCCTAGGCTTATTAAAATAGCCGCAGAGGTGCATCAGCCAGCTACGAGTACAAGCAGCTACTACTCGTGCAAAAGTAGCTCCGCGCATAATATAGGAGGTGATAAGCATTGTATGTGCTCATTAGGATTTTATATATGCTACAGCTTCGAGTTCGCAGCCCACGTTGATCTGGGACGCCGTTTATATATACAAGCTGCCCTCAGAATGCCCAGCTGATACCAGGCATTCGGAGCCATTCGCTTATAAATCGACGGCAATCCGCGATATATGAACAGGGATGGGGAGCGCCAAATAGGAGTGGTATCCTATCTATATATATCAAAACAAGGGTTCATCCGCTTAATAAGCACTTAAAGCGATCGATTTGCAACAAAACAGGACATAATCGTCGGTTTTCACAATATATATGTGGGGAAATGAACGAATAAAGACTCAAAAGTTGGTGCTCTGCTGAAAGCCGGAATTCGCACTGCTTTGTATATCCCCATGACCTGATGTTTTTGTGTCGACTGAATATGTATGATCACGACCGGAGTCCGGTCCGGACGTCCACGGTACGAGTACCGTACTGAATAAGTCTGATGCAGTGAGCACTGCGAGCACGTGGTGGAGTACTCAAGTACGGAGTGCGTTTTCGCCGCCGATGTGGCAGCCCCAACCTTAAATCTGACTCGAAGGCCGAAGACTCTTCGGCCGACCTGTAGCTCATATTATCATATGCTCATATTCCATGCTGTCCTCCGCGTTCTGTTGTCAACATCATGCTAACATTGATAAATGTAGGATTAATTTAGTGCTCAATGTCGTGTGAAGCCTCGGTCGACATTCGGTACAATAGGTACAGATTAATGGAGCAATGTATAGATGACAATGAAAGTGTACATGTATTAATACATGTACCTATTTGAGCCGACCCTGCAACTTCTCAGGTTTATTGATCGCTCAGTAAGCGCTTAGTCGCGTGTTCTCAGCTGCCATATGTGATACATGCACCGCCTTTATCTGTGGAGGAACAACGAGCACATCAAACACATCGCGGCCAAGATCCCGACCGGCTTCCGACTTCCCGTCTTGCCCGCTGCCTTTACAGTTATTATACAGGTCTCCCTCTCCGCATGCGCACCTCGATGATTAAATACCCCGTTATATCTGATGCGTGGTTCTGAAGGTCCAAACACTGAGTGCACTGAGTTAGGCGAATTGACGGATCCGCGGACCTCACCATCACCTTTATGCGCGTGCACCCACCCCATTTAAGTATCGCAATGAAAGGCTGAGAATGGAGATAAGTTTTCCAAGGAAGGTTAGTGATCCCGTAGCTGTTGGGGTCTCCATGCACACAACCAAACTTTCCAAGCCACGATGACTACCAGCACGCCGCCTCCCCGAAACCACCTCACTATTGAGCAGAAGATCGCCATGTGCGGTATGCCAAGAAAATTCGCGCTTACTGAACCCTTTTAACTAAATGCCAGTACATTGACTTCACTAGCTAATGCCATCTGAAATTCCCTGCCAAATCGATTTTGCAACCCCACCGCGCTTGCAGAGAGGTAAATCTGTATTAATACAGTGTAAGCACCTCGTGTACACTCCGCGACAAAAGGTTTGGGACAGTCACGTTCCGGGCCATAGCTTGGCTTCTAGGTCGATCTAGAAGCCGCTATTTAGATATGTTGCTGCCATCGGATAGGCGGAGAGCTGGCTAGTAAGTTTAATCTAGATCTAGCAGTTCGTCGATAGGCTGCCATACAACAACCTGCATTTCGCACCGCGACAACACGTTTGGGACACAAACGACTTGATTTTAGTATAGCCTAAATGTAGCCATATCACTAGTAGTGGGTCTTTTCACCGTTCTTGCGAGCTACCTCGAAACAGCGAACTGGCATGGTGTCCATGAGGTCTAGCAGCTCCTTCATCGTGACAGAATCCCATGCCTTCATGACAGCAGCAGTGAGATCTTGCACCGAGTTGTACTGCTTTCCATGGTCGTAGACCTTCCGGGCTAGAATGGCCCACACGTTCTCTATTGGGTTGAGATCGGGAGAGCGTGCAGGCCAGGCCAGAAGCTGTACCCCCACATCTTCGAAGAAGTCTTTTGTCTCGTACAAGGCGTGGATTGACGCGTTGTCCTGCATAAAGACGAAGTCAGTGCCGTAGTTCTTGTGATCAAATGGGAGTAGATGCTCCGAGATAGTGTTGATGTAGTGGCCGGAGTTCTGGCGGCCCTCCAGCACCACTAACTCCGACTTGCCCTTCACGCCGAAAGCCCCCACACCATCAACGACCCCCCTCCGTTGTGGCGCAACTTGTAGCGATGAGGAGGGCGCCTCACGTCCCACCAGTAGTGCTTGTATCCATTTGGTCCGTCTAAGTTGAACTTTTTTTCATCGGAAAAGATGATCATGGGCCAAACCACCTCCTTCTGGGCTGCCGTGGAGAGGCGCTCAGCAAACTCGATGCGTGCGAGCTTGTGCTCTTTGGTAAGCGGTAGCGTACGGTCCATTTTATAGAAGACTAAATAGTCAACCCGGGACAGAAGCCTCTGTACCGTACGCACCGTGCACGATAAGCTGTACGTCGCCTTCAGGACGCTCGGACGCAGAGAAGCTCCCGGAGGCTGCGGCGCGGACAACTTGGCGCACTTGGCGGTCGGTAAGGCTCGCGGGCCACCCCCTTCTTCTTGGAAGCCTTTGGAGGCTGCAGCACGTGGCTGACCCCATTCGGAGATCGCCCGAGGCGGCGAGCGATCTCGCGGACCCCCACTCCCGCCTCATTGCCCTTTATGCGGCCGCGCTCATTGTCGTCGATGCTTGGCCCTCGCCCCATTAATGAAAATAGGACAATGAGGCCAGTTCTTGTGGGGTTGTGGATGACCAACACTTTTTCTATACTAAAATCAAGTCATTTTTGTCCCAAACGTTTTGTCGCGGTGCGAAATGCAGGTTGTTGTATGGCAGCCTATCGACGAACTGCTAGATCTAAATTAAACTCACTAGCCAGCTCTCCGCCTATCTGATGGCAGCAACATATCTAAATAGCGGCTTCTAGATCGACCTAGAAGCCAAGCTATGGCCCGGAACGTGACTGTCCCAAACCTTTTGTCGCGGAGTGTATTGATTGATTGATACAGTCTTCCCTCCCGGGAATGCTTATCACGGGAGAACAGGCCAGCTCAATCAGTTATCATGTTTCCCAGAATATAACATTCAGAAGGGAGCGATATGCTACACCCAAAATGAGCTGCACAGACAACCTCTCCCTAAAGATGAAGCAGACAATCTCACGCTAAATTTGAAGCGGAAGCTACTCGAAAAGCACATGCGCGAGCCAAAGTCACGCTACACGAGCTGATAGAGTGATGTCGAGTTCACTTCCAACTTTCAAAGGCCTCCACGCAAGCAACAATCTCCGATCTCAAGCGCTCCACCGACAGCCTCGATGCCGTGGTGAGCGATGGTCGCAAAAGCAATCATACCGTCACCTATCCTGGTCTTGACGAGGCATTGAAGCTCTGGATGCTCGCGCAGCAGGCCAACCGGGCTCCCATTTTCATTCAAACCCAAGCCCGTAGGCTCGTCGTCAAAACTGATCCTGTCTATTATAGCTGGTATCTGGTCCTAGAACGCATCACTTATCATACCTGAGAGGGAATATCATTGTCTTAGTATCGGAAACTGCTACTATAGAAATCGGGGGATGGCAAAATTGAAAAATCAGATCACTTATTCTGCCATATCAATCGAGAGGGGTTCAGATTTGGGAGGGAAGACTGCACCTGAGCCATGATCGGCCAAAGATCCGAAAAAAGGTACCGTAAATGGTCAATTAGAGGCTGCTGTGCCAATAAGGGGCCACTCGTCTAGGCCAATGAAATACTCGCATCTATTTGGTATATCTTTTGATTGGTCGCTTATAGTATACCGTATTAGAGATAGTTTAGATTTCACAGTGAAAATTCGCAAGCGACAGTAGCTGCAGGTTTACCGGCATGGGGTGGGTAATCCTCCGTAATTGTCAGCCATGCGTTTGGGTGCACAAGTATTGTTTGTCGCGATTGCCGTGTCTGCTCGATCTGCACGATACTAAAAAGATTCTTTGCGTAGGGAGTAACATTATTATTTGCGAGCCGCCAGGCTTGGGCTTGATCACGTTTGGTGCGTATACTTGTGGTGGCGTCTAAAAAAAGGTCATGAGCGCCCTGTGGGAAACTATCGCGCAGTCCAGACCAAATCATGCCATTATTTTTCCCTTCGGCGGCATTAGTCGTGTTTATAACAAACAGTTCCGATGCCTTGCTCGTCCGAGGCTTGGGACGAAATGACAGAATGACCACTCGTCATCTGTGCACACCCACGTCTTCTTCGTTCCATTCTACTTGATTATCTTGGATAGATGGATAGATTTATTCTCATTCAGTGCATAGTCTTTGAGAAACTCCGACCAATTCTTTAAGCGTGGAAAAGTATCGTGCAGGTGGATTTAACTTCTGCCGTGTCTGGTCGTGTCTATCGTGATAGAAGTCATTGCCTAGACCAGTGAGGGTGTGCGAGGAAGAACTGTCACTCCATGGCACCTGAGCACATGCAACCTGCAACCACCGTGCTAAATCGAGATGGGTTTTTGTCCAATGAGAGACGAAGATACCGAACAGACTTTTTTTGCAAAATTGTGATGCAAACACCGACTATTTGGATAAACATCCTGATGTCATATCAATTGAGAGGGATTCAGATTTGGCTGTACACTGCTGCCTTCCATTTCGTCTGCTCGTGCCGCCAAGGTGATGCCACGTAACCGGGAATCTGAACTGCATTACGCGGTGGGTAAGTTGCCCAGGATAAGCAAGCCACTGGGGCATTTACATGGTGTGTGTGAGTACTGTACAGGTGAGCCCAGAGCGCAAAGCTGGTAAGGCATGTAACCACGGGCCTGATCCTCTGAGTTCACACAAGGCATTTCCGAGCCATTTCCTATATGAACGATCAAACTTGTTTGCCACCTCAATTTTTTCTCGATTCACTTTAAACTTTAACAGGCTTTTAAACTAAGTCTAGGAGAGTAGAGCGAACTGCTTGGAAGCCGCTAACTACGCGAGAGCGCGCGCAAGCGCCCGAAGTCTGCTCCGCTACGTACTTTTGGCCAAGGCAAGAGTGATGGTCACTGCTGGATCTCGACAACTAGGAATCGCCTGCAAGTAAAAAAGGTATCGCCGGATAGCTCTCGGTTTGAATAGCTTAAATACGTTGTTTTAGTCGTATTCGCTAAGAATTGGCGTCATTAGTGACGAAAAACCAACCGCTACATATTTATGGCCAACACTATATTCGTACAATAATATTCGATACTCTATTTCCCAAAGCTAGAGTTTAACTTGGGCTCAGTATACTATTCAAACGTATGTCATTTCGTATTTAGACTCATCAAAATGTAATGCTCCCATACCGTAAAAATTCCAACCAGTTCCAACCAATACCGGTAAATCACCAAAACTGATTTGTGACATTCAGCTTCCTTTAGTGACACACACAACCGCCAATCACTTGCCACGCGCTCTCATTCAGCATTCGGCACCGCCAGACAAGAAGCGACCGTGAGAGCCCACGCGCCCCAATCCCTCCAGCGTTGACAGCAGAAGGCCACCGACGACGTGCCGAGCCCACGCTCTCGCCTGAGGACCCGCAGATGGAAGCCAAGCGCGAGGACGTGGTCTCGGACAAGGCTGCTGCAGAGCGAGGACCCGGGCAAGGCTTCGAGACTGTGTGTGCACCAGCTGCTTTCACCGCGTTCGTACGTTGCCATGCTTGCTTTCTCTCATGCAGACCGTACTGTTGCTGCTCATGAAGCAGGAGAACCTTTGTTCTCACCCCCTGGCGGTGCCTCCGGGTGGAGGAGCAGCTTTTGCTGCGGGCCGGTTCGAATCCGGCCATCGTCTTCATTTAACTATGCTTCGTATTATTGTGTATTACTGTATGTATGCTATAGGTTTGGCTGCAGGCGAATGAAGGCAGGAAGTGCAGAAGCAGGCGTTGGGTCAACTATGGACTCGTTGGCAGCGCGCTCGTGGAATTGGCCGACTTGTTCATCGAGTTTACCGGCCTTGTGCAGTTTCCGTAGAGCCTTCAATGCGGTTCCGGCTGCAAGTGCTGACGAGCGATTAGCCTTCAAGAAGTCAAGCGTGTCGGCTTCTGCCTGCTGTCCAACGTTAACCGTCCCGCTTTTGAACGCAGGTGACGCTTCATCTTGCGCGAAACCCATCGGTAAGAACAGCATCATGTATCCTACGGCGTGTCTAAACTCGTACAGCGCTGTCTTTTTCACAGATCGTGAGACATACACGCGCGGCTCGGCCGTAAACCACTCGTACCAGACTGCGGAAAGAGACTGCGAGCCCTTCTTCTTCGGGCGTACGGTTTTTTGACCTGCGAGGCTGAAGGCGTGACTGCTGGCTGGGTGGCGCTAGGTCGTTCGCTGGTGGCTGGGATACCTAACTGCGTGCAACTGCGCTTCGAGTGCTCTAACTGTCGATCTCTAGTCGCTTGTTCTGTAGGATGAACACTTCAATCTGCTCGGACTGGCGCTTGACAAGCTTAAGCACAGCGGAGGAGTCGCAGCTGCATTCACTAGGACTAGAAGTA
>JAHQIV010000470.1:0-20567 GCA_030463285.1 Phytophthora europaea
AAGCTGCTGCCGGGCGCGTCGCTCAAGCACGTGATGGACGTGGCGGTGGGTGTCGCGCTCGCTCAGTTCGTGCTGGGCTCGGGCTGGGTGCACTCGTTCGTGTCGTCCTTGATCACGTACCTGCTGGTCAAGTTCGGGCCGTCGCGACACGCCCCGACGCTCGTGTTCCTCTTCAACATGCTGTACATGTCGGCGTCGCACATCTACCGCCTCTACGTGGACTACATGGGCTGGACGCTGGACTTCACGGGCCCGCAGATGCTGCTAGTCATCAAGCTCACGAGCTTCGCGTACAACTACTACGACGGCGTCGTGGACAAGACGTTCGAGACCAAGGGCGCCGACATGTCCCCCGCCAAGAAGAAGGTCTACGAAGGACGCCAGAAGCTCGCCATCCACGAGATCCCGAGTCTGCTCGAGTTCTTCGGCTACGTCTACAGCTTCACCACGTTCCTGGCCGGCCCGGCCTTCGAGATCCGCGAGTACCTGGACGTGACCAGCGGCGACAAGTTCCTGCTGAACGGCAAGTCCAAGCAGCCGTCCAGCGTGCTGGCCGCCTTCTCCAAGTTCCTCGTGGGCTCGCTGCTCATGGCGGCGTTCGCTGTGTACGGCCCCATGTACCCGCTGGCCAACCTGCACGACCCCAAGATCGCCGCTCTGCCGCTGCTGCTCCAGATCCGCGACCTGTACATCACGCTCATCTTCTGCAAGGCCAAGTACTACTCCGCCTGGAAGGTATGCAGAACTAACTGGTGTCGATTTGGTTGGTGTAAGTAACTTATGGGAGGGATGATCATTTTTTTTGCTTTCTAGATTGCTGAGGGCGCGACCGTGCTGTGTGGCTTCGGTTTCGAGGGCTTCAACAAGGACGGCTCGAGCCGCGGCTGGAACGGCGTCAGCAACATGGACATCCTGGGCTTCGAGTTCTCGCAGAGCATCCGCGCTGCGTCGCGTGCCTGGAACAAGGGCACGCAGAACTGGCTGGAGCGTTACGTGTACACGCGCACGGGCAACTCGCTGATGGCCACGTACTTCATTTCGGCCTTCTGGCACGGGTTCTACCCGGGCTACTACATCTTCTTCATGAGCCGTACGTGTTTGCAATGTCGACATTTTGTTGGTTGGGATGAGACTAACCGCATGCTTTTGCTTTTATCACAGTTCCGCTTGCTACGGCTGTGAACCGCCTGGCCTTCAAGCGTCTTCGCCCGCGCTTCATTGAGGCGGACGGTTCGTTCGGAGCCAAGAAGAAAATCTACGACGTCTTCAGCTTCCTGCTGACGCTCTTCGCCATGCACTACTTCGTGATGCCCTTCCAGGTATGTGCTCGCTTTACGCTTTCGATTTGTTGTATGCTGGCATCTAATCCTAACTGTGCTCTGCTCGCTTGTAAAACACAGGCGATGTCGTGGGAGAACTCGCTCGCTTCGCTGAAGAACACGTACTTCGCCGGCCACATCGCTGCCGTCGTGCTCTACATCGTGTTCTCGCTCATCCCGGCGCCGAAGCCCAAGAAGAAAACCGAGTAAAAAGTTGCGAGACGTAGTAAGGCGCCTTGGTTGCAAGTGCTGCACTCCATTGATCCCCAATGTTGCTGCTGTTTTACTGCAGTATGTAGCTGCAGCAAGAACAAGTAGAAGGAGGGACGACGTAACACTTTTCCGATAGAGAGCAATGCAGTCAACGTAGAAGTTTCCCCATTTCGTCTAAAGCTCGTTGCGAGACGCCAGCGCCTTGAGCTCCTGGCAGAATCGCTGCACTGGGAACCCAATGACGTTGTTGCTGCATCCGTGGACCTCCCGCACGAAGCAGCGCGCACGACCTGTTGCAACAGACCCCAGCCCACCTCTATCAGCCCAATCCCATTATTGAACCCGACACCATGCATCAAGTCTCACCTTGAAGGCCGTAAGCTCCCGCTTTGTCCATCGGCTCGCCAGTCGCGATGTAAGCTGGTGCAAAACAATTGAGTCAGCATAAACCCACTACTGTACATCATCGTACCGGTAGGTAGCGGACGCACCGCGGATGTCTTCCGGCTCGAGCGGGCCGAAGACGAGACTGGTCTTCTCGAAGAACAGGTGCGGGTTGTCAGCCCCCCGCTCGGCGGTGAAGAGTGCCACCCCGGAGAAAACCTCGTGGGGGCGGTCCGACAGCTTGGTCAGCATCTTGAAGGCGTCCTCCTCGTCCTTGGGCTTCTCCAGGATCACTCCGTCCTGCACCACGACGGTGTCGCACCCAATGACCACCATCGGGAGCTTCTCCTTGTCGTTGGATACACGGTGCAGCACCTCCAGAGCTTTCTGCTTGGCGTTCTCGATCACATAGAGGTCGGGTGTCGGGAAACTCTCCTTGGGCAGGTCCTCCTCGAATGTGGACGGGATCACCTCGAAGGTGATACCCTGGATACAGTGCAGCATAGTGAGAAACGGGTGGTCAGGATGAATGGTCTCTCAGGTGTGGGGTGACAGTGAAGCGTACGCAATCGCGGAGAAGTTCCAGACGTCGAGGACTTTGCGACGCGAGGATCACACGGCGACTACGCAGGTGGTTGAACAGAGCAGACAGCATGGTGCGTCGATACTTGTGCGATACTTATTATCGTTAAACAAATCTGAGTGAAGGTCGTACAGACGATCCCCCGCGTAGTAGTATCCACCATATATTACAACCTGGAGTTATCACTGTCTGTACCATCTTTAGAAAGAGAGTGCCTGTTGTACCCGACTGGAGATTTAAGCTACCGGAACCCGTACGCCAGGGCTTAAGCCCACCTCTGGCGCAGGTGCTGGTAGCTATCCGACCCATTTTTGGGACCGGGTTCCGAACCCCTTCATTACACTATGGGGATTTTTCGGCACGTAGGGCCTCCAGCCCGACCAACTATCACACACCACATTGGGTGCGGGTTGGCAGGGCGGCCACTGGTTGCTCGTCCACGAAATTGCCTATCTCCGGCGTCAGGTGAAAGATCCGCACTCGGCGGTATCGATCCCTGTACCTCTCGGTCTCAATGTCAGGGTGTGACCACTGGCCCACTGAGGTCGGTTGTCCCCGACTGGAGCATACGCTTTGTATACCTTAGTCCGGAGGGCATAAACGCTGCGCAAAGCGAGCGCAGCGAGCCGAGCCACCAACTTTTTCCAAAACCGCGGGAAATTAACAAAGACAGCGGATTTAGACAGATCTCGCCGAGCTTAAGCCAATCATGGTCTCAGTTTTCAGGTAAACCAAATATTGAACTCACAGAGCTAATCGAACATTGGGTTATCTACGATAAAAATCAAAAACCATAACTAGTCAGGGTCTGACAAATTAGAGTGAAGGGTATAGAGTGCAGCAACGCTGTCGTTGGGAGCATTTAGCCGTCGCACGCTTTGCCCTCATCTTCATTTCTCATTTTGACAGCTAGTACCAGATAGGCCTGGCCGCTTTACCTCCACATTGAACAATGAACTCGCCGGATTTGCCTCTGTCAACGATCCAGAACTCATGCCACGCAGTCTGGGGACGTCAAAGAGCATGGTTCCGGGCTAATACGAAACATCAGAGCTAATATCCCAAGCAATACAGTACATGTATAATAGTTTTCGACGGTGCCAAATCGAAGTGCATCCATTTAGGCACTCGTTGCTGCACCCAACTGGTGCACATGGGCGCAGCATGAATTTATGACACCCAATCGTTCCCTACCAGCACACAACCGTGCCCAGTTGAGAACGTCTGACACACATGTAACGCCCAACAGAGCACCCAACTCGAGAGAGCCGGCGTAAAATACCATACACTATACATGTACAGCCGGAAGATGCAAAAGAGCCGGAGCGGCAAGACATTGGTAAGTGGCGACAACGCCAAAGTCCGAGTGTTCTGCTGGAGCACGGGCTTCTCTTTTATATTCTAAAGACATTGGACCTAGTGTTCCTATGTCCCTATGGTCAAGGCCCACCAAGATCAAGCGTACCACTCAACAAAAATAGTTAGATGCAACATGAGCTATTTCAGTCACTTAGCTACTGCCATTCCCTTCTTCTTTCTCGCTGTCAGTCACTTAGCTACTGCTACTCCCTTCTTCTTCATGCACATGCGTAAGTAGCGGTAGCGCATGCATTGCAGAGTCTTCTTATCGAGGTGGCCGAGTGGCTCTGACCCACAAACATCTCAAGGGCCAGCAAGACGTACACGCCGCAGTTGTAACTGTCGCTTTGGATGCCCAGGCCAGGATCGTGGGTCACTAAGCGGGAACTGGGTCTGACATCTTCTGGTAGCATAGTGATCAGCAGTTGTGCCACGGTTCGGACACTGGAAGAGTAGGAGGTCGCCATCGAATCGTAGACATACGCTCTGCCTTTTTCCAGCTCCATCAGCACAGCACACCAGTGACTGTTGTTGCAGTTAATCGGGCAGAGGACTTTCATCTTCTTGGTAGCACCTGCCAACGCCCGTTTAAAATGCTCACTCTCCGTCGTAATAGCTCCGTTTGAAATTCCTAGGTTTGACGGGTTAATCACTCGAATGTTGGGGACCGCACCAAACAGTTTATGCAGTATCATCTGCATGACTTGAGCGCTAAGGGTTTCCTTCGCAGCCAAGTCCACCATGTCTGCATACTCGGTTGGCAGAATTGGCAGACTTTCCAATAGCGTAGGTATAGCGGGATCCTACTCGATGAAGATACTAGAGTTTCCGTAACGCGTGAAGTCTACTGCGCAATCCAATTCAGCGCTCTTTTGATCTTCTTCACGGATTTTACGGCCATGTGCCACTTTCTCATGAGCGCTACAGTAGAGTTTGCGAACACTCCGAGGCCAACGATCTCCAGTGCTAGCTGTATCTCCAACGGTCCCGCTTTTTTCCTTGGTACGCCGTGACATTAGCCGTACACTTGTTGATTGATTCCATGGGAAATATTCGGATCACCTCCTTTGGTCGCATCAGTGGTTTCGTGGGAGGGAGCTTGGCTATCTCGTGTGCAATGGGGGGCTTTGGCCCACTAGCGAACATGAACTGCTTGAACTGCAGGAGCGTCTCGTGTGACGACTTGCAGGTAGGGACATCATCCAGTAGTTCGTAAACTGTTAATAGACTCATTTGGCGTTCATGCATGTCCAAGTCGTCTTGTACCATAGCGACAGCCTGCTTCCGCTTTGCTTTGACAGCCTGCGGTTTTTTCTTCGGGCGCCCCCTGGCTGTTGGCGGACTCACGATCTGAAAATCGTCGGTTAAATTTGCAAGAACAAGTGTCGGGCATTGGTCGTCATTTTCTGCTGGTGGCGCGTTTCCAACGCCGAGCGCCTCGCCTTCCGTACCCACCTCTGTCGGTTCCGCTCCCAACTCATCACTACCCGTGCCCATCTTGTCGTCTTCTGAGCTCAACCCGTCACAACCCGTGCCCACATCCGGTGGTTCTGCGCAAACTTGAGTGCTCTCTGCCGAAGAAGATGACGCCACACTTTGGCTAGCAGTATCTAACGGTCTGAACGGGTTGCCCTTCGTAATTTGTACCACCACCTCTTCGGTCACCACTTCACCCTCTGATGTCGGTTGATTGACGTCACCGGTCGTGTCCACGTTCACATCACTTGAGCCATCTTCTCATTCACGATCGCCAGCTACCCCGGGGATGGTATTGTACTTGCCATGTTTGAAAAGTGTAGCAACACCACGCAAAGCCTTCATCGCTACCCTGTACTCCACCATTCCCAACCCACTCAAATGCTCACTAATAGAAGTTGCCAGGAAATTTGCTCCACGGAATTTACTGCTGGAATCCCAACACGTATTGGACTCCTTCAGCACTCGGGACACACGAAACGGTTCTCCAGACAGCTGGAGCAACTCAGATTCCACACGAAGCGACGACACTAGCCAACGCGAATTCAGGAGGTGGGTGGGAATTATCTTCTCAAAGTTGATTGCCTACCGAATAAAGAACACATGACGGCACGGCAACAACCACGAAGCCATGAACAAACACGAACGAGACCAATTCGACTTCGTGACGAAATATTTGCTGAGCCGCTTATCGAGCGCATCTTCATCGTCTGAATCGCACTGAATCAAGTATACGCCAGGGACCGCCTCGGGAAACTTGTATTTCGCAGTGGTTGTCGCGAAATTGTACTGCGCGTACACAAGCTCACACGCGTGCTCACTCGCCAACTTCGAGAGAAACTCCATCTCGTGATCGTACTTCGGATGATGCACGAAAGATAGTTTGTAGACCGCATTGAGGAACTTCCTCTCCTCCTTGCTTGGTATGTATCGGCCGAATAGCTTTTCAGGTAGCCTTCCGAGGCATCCCAGGAAGCAAACTCGATCTTCTCGAGTGGAGGCGCCAACACCACTGGCTGCTCGTCGCTCTGGGTCAGCTGGGGGGGGGGGGGGGGTGTTTGGACGTGGAGTGGCTGGTACTAGACGACTCCTCCGCCGAGTCAACCCCCTCCTCTGGCGAGTCCACCCACTCTTCATCGCTGTCACTCGGCCCCCTCTGCCGCGGCAGTCGCACCACCGCTTTGATGCGCAGGTCGGGCGCCATGGCTTCCTGGCTGTAGCCGTTGCTAAATTGAATGGGGGAGAAAATTGGTATACGACGTATACCCGCGTACGGATATGAAAAAAAGTTTGGGGGGGGAATCTGGCCCCGTCCCATGTGCACCAGTTGGGTGCAGCACTCACTCTCATCCATTTATCGAAAAGTCGTTTCTGAACTTCGCTAGTCGCAAGTCGCTTGTAGACGAATGGCTACAGTGCACTCGACTGAAGATACCTCGCCGCTCAAGTGTCGATATGCGCACAAATCCGTTACGCTTTTGTGGTCCACGTCGCCGCCGTCTCGCGGTGAAGGCGACTCCACGCAAGATCACACTCGACAAGCGCCAGGATGGATGGGGACGGCAGCGATACTCGCGATGGAGCTAAGAGGCGAGGCGTGTCACTCGGGCCGCAAGCGAGTCAGATCCTGCAGCGTCTGTATGAGCCGAATCTCGGACCTGGGTCGCCTGCAGCTCACTCGAACAACGGCGCGGTGCAAAACCCCTTCTCGCTACCTTTATCAGCGCCGAATGCGGTGCTCAGGCCCAAATTCCAGACCCGCATGAAGAAAAATGCGAGTGTTTCTACGATCCCACGCGAAGCTGGACCTGTACCGAACAAGAAGGCTCGAAACGGTGCGCGGGAAGCGCTAGCTCCAGTCGCAGTGCCGAGTAACACGCCACTATCGACGTCGGCGAGTGTGATGAGTTTACCGCCGGGAGTGATGCACCCTAGTCTTCACAAGGCGTCCGAGCGGATCCGAAATCTTCGCGAGAAGCCACACGGTTCGAGTACAACATCAGTTCGGTCACCAACGCTCGTCGTCCCGCGTGAAGAAGACGAGACCAATCAGGATGGCAGCTCGTATGCGTTGCTCTCGCCGGCGTCCAAAGCTGCGCAGCGGAAGGCGTTAGCGACTGAATCTTCGTTCACTGCGTCGCTGAACCTCGACCCGCGGTATCTACGTGAATTCAAGTCTGGTAACTTTTTGTATCTGCGCAAGAAGAAGAACACGGACCTGATCATGTATGCGCTAGAAGTGGTGGAGCACTTTGAGGTCGATCGCTCCGACTACTACACGATGAGCATGGAAGGCGTGACCCATTTCACGACAGAACACTCGGAGTTCTGGTCACTGGACAAGTGGGAGACGGAGTACTCTCGGTTCATGAAGATGCTGGCCATCCCGTTCTTCCAGAAGTACAAGATGTGGAAGAATTTCAATATGTGGAAGCAGTCGGTGCGCACGTACAAGATGCGGAACGCCAAGAAGGCGCTGAACGAGCGGCTGTTCCTTCTTGCACCGAGTCTGCAGTCGACGTTGCTGGGTCTCCGCGCGCTTTGCCTTGACGTTACCAAGTTAGAGCTGATACGTTTCAGTCCTCGACAAACGTATTCTTTGAGAGATTTCGAACTGGAGCAGCAGAAGACTCGGACGCAGGTGACCCAGCAACTCGGAGACTTTTCGGCCAAATCCTTGAAAATGTGTGTCAAAGCGTGCGATGAAGTGATCGACAGCTTTCTAGAGGCGAACAAAATCTCAGCTGACCACAAAATGACCTTCATGGAGCGCGCTGCACTACGAAAACAGTGTCGGACACTCACCAACTTCTTGCGACTGGCAGATTTTCTCACAATTGACGCTACCATTCAACTAACGGTGCACTCGTTTCATCGGTTGTACACAACACTCGTAGCAGGGAAGACTCAACTCACAGGAGCTGCGTCTACTGCAGCAGCGAACACTGCAGCGTCTGCACCTGTTGCATCAAATGCAAAACAAGGAAATTCGGGCGGAAATCCACAGACAAACAACAAAAATGCTGGTAAATCCAATGCAGCTCCTCCATTCACAGCCATTTTTGCAGTCGCAGTGGAAATGGACGCCGGTACCTCAGCTCTGAACGCTATTCCGAGTCACGATTCCTGGAATGGTACACTTCAACGGGCTTTGAAAGAAGCGCTTCGCATGGTCGAAACCCCAGCACGACATCTTGGACACGAGTCGCTTGCCCCTTACACGACCGCCAGCGCCGAAGACGAGGGCAAAGACGTCTGGTCCGTCGAGCAGTTGAATGTGGCGCTAATTCTCAACGAAGACGCCAAGTTCAGTATGCTCACCAACGACATCTTCGTCGCGTTGGACGAAGCCTTTGAGGCTGTCGAGGACTACATGGATGTGTTCGCGCCATTCCACCAGATTTACTCAGAGAACGAAGGACAGGTGACGCAGCTCATGGAGACGTACGCCAACGCTCCCTTAGACTTTTTCTCCGAGTCGATCGAGAAGTACAAGTCACAAGGCCAGTCGTTCACGGACATCCCTGACGCCGCCACCGTCGGCATCTTCCGAGTCAACTCCTCCGAGTTCAAGAGTCGACTCTTACCAAACCCGGAGAAGTGCATTCTAGGCATCCGCGCACTCATCCCCAAACTCATGAAGAAAACCAGTACAGCGCTTCTCGAGACGCTCAATGACTTGTCCCCCGTCGCGTTTTCCACCCCATCGGCCCCTGACGCTTTCGTGAATAAAGTGGTGCATATGACCAAGGTGAGTGCCATGCTCCCAGACCTCAGGAGCCGATATCGTCGAGTGTATGAAATGGGGGTTCTCATGGACAACTACGACTGGCGCGTACCTGACGATATCAAAGAGGATATCATTCTCATGAAAGAAGGTGTGCTGAGCTTAGAAGGCACCGTCACGCGCTTCGAAGGAGAGATCGATTCGGAGACAGCTCGCTTTTCCCAAGTCATTTTGGATAGCATCGCTCCGTTGAACCGCAATGCCAACATGTTGTCTGAGAAGCTGGACCACCCCAAACTCTCGACGATCAAGACACCAATGAGTGAAGCGCTCTCGTACCTCAAGGCTCAGGAAGATACGCTCAACCAGCTCGTGGAGGAGTCGAAAATGCTGGCCATGTTCCAAACGCAGTTGAAGCAAACCGTGAGCGAGTTCAACGAAATCAACGAAGTGGCCGCGCACTTCGAGCTGAAGATGAAGCTGTGGAGCGGGTTGGACGCGTGGCAAAAGCTCGCAGTCTCCTACTCGGACACAGTGTTCGACGACATCGACGTCGCTGCAATCAGTAAACAAGTGCAGATATACGTTAAAGTGGCGTATCAAGCGCAGAAGCAGCTTCCGGGGAACGAAGCCGCTGACCTGCTTCAGCGAGAAGTGGACAAGTTCAAGCTGGTACTTCCTGTGGTGACGGATCTGCGCTCGCCGTCGTTGAAGGACCGACATTGGAAACAGATTCATACAGCGCTGGGGTTCCAGATGAAGGGCGAGAGCAGCATGACGCTGGGTGGTCTGATTGAAAGAAATGTCATGAAGCACGGCGAAACGATCAGTGCTGTGGCGGTGTCTGCGCAACAGGAGGCCGTCCTAGAGGAGATGCTGAAGAAAGTGACCGATGCGTGGGCGACTACCGAGTTCGAAGTCAAGCCGTACAAGGAGTCGAAGGACGTCTTCGTTCTGGGGAGTGTTGAAGAGGTCACAGCGAAGCTTGACGACTCGATTGTAACCATCAGTACGATCATGGGCTCGAGATTTATCGGGGCCATTCAAGAAGAGGTGGAGGGCTGGAGGAAGAAACTCGTGACACTGCAGGAAACGCTTGACGAGTGGCTGCTCGTACAGAAGAATTGGATGTACTTGGAGAATATTTTCTCGGCCCCCGACATTCAGCGTCAGCTGCCAGATGCATCAAAAGTTTTCAGCCACGTCGACGCGTCTTGGAAAACAATCATGCGCCGTACCAACGAGAACCCGCACGTGCTGACTTCAGGCACGTTCCCGGGGATTAAGGAGACTTTACAGCAGCACAACGCGCACCTCGACAAGATTCAGAAGAACTTGGAGGACTACCTCGAGACGAAGCGGATGGCCTTCCCCCGGTTTTACTTCTTGTCCAACGACGAGTTACTGGAGATTCTGGCGCAGTCCAAGAACCCGCAGGCCGTCCAGCCGCATCTTCGTAAATGCTTTGAAAACCTCGTGAAACTCGACTTTGGCGACGTTCCTGGCAGCGTCGACATGATTGCCATGTACTCGTCTGAAAACGAGCGCGTTCCTCTCGGTAAGAACTTAAAAGCACGCGGCAACGTCGAAGACTGGTTGAAGGCGCTGGAGGTGAGCATGAAGCAGTCCATCTACAAACTCATGAAAGCTGGTCTGCTTGACTATGACTCGAAGCAGCGATCGGTTTGGGTGTGCGACCACCCTGGACAAGTTGTCGCCACTGTGGCGCAGATGACGTGGGCGCGCAGCACCGAAGAAGCGCTAAACAGCAGCAACCCAGTCGAGGAAATGCACGCCTGGTACAAGCGCAATCTGTACGAGTTGAACGAGCTAATCGTGAAAATTCGAGGCGATCTCAGCTCACTGGAGCGCAAGGTGATCGTGGCTTTGGTGACCACAGATGTGCACGCGCGTGATATTGTCGAGAGTCTTTGGACGGAGAAAGTGGACTCGGTCGGGAACTTCATCTGGCAGCAGCAACTGCGCTACTACTGGGACGCACAGGCAGACGACGTTCTCATCCGACACTCCGACTCGGTCATTCAGTACGGCTACGAGTACATGGGAGCTACGTCGCGACTGGTGATCACTCCTCTGACAGACCGTTGCTGGATGACTCTTACAGGGGCGTACGGAATGAAGCTCGGCGCTGCTCCTGCTGGTCCAGCCGGGACGGGCAAGACGGAGAGTAGTAAAGACTTGGCCAAAGCCATGGCGATCCAGTGTGTTGTGTTCAACTGCAGCGACCAGATCGACTACAAAATGATGGGGAAGCTCTTTCGTGGCCTCGCGCAGGCTGGAAACTGGACGTGCTTGGATGAATTCAACCGCATTGACATCGAGGTCTTGTCCGTCGTAGCTCAGCAGTTGTTAATCCTCCGTGAAGGTCGAATTCAGGGGAAAGAGCACATCAACTTCATGGGGATTGAGATTTTACTCAAGGACCACCACGTTATCGTCACGATGAACCCTGGATATGCCGGTCGAACGGAGCTCCCCGACAACCTCAAGGTGTGTTTTCGTCCCGTGTCCATGATGGTGCCGGACTACGCGTTGATCGCCGAAATCATGCTGTTCGCTGAGGGGTTCGGCGATGCGCGCACCTTGTCGCGCAAGATGTGCAAGCTCTACATTCTCTGTAGCGAGCAGCTTTCGCAACAGCCCCACTACGACTACGGTCTCCGCGCCGTCAAGTCGGTGCTCGTCATGGCTGGCTCGCTCAAGCGTGCCAACCCCGACTTGAACGAAGATGTGACTCTCATTCGAGCCCTGCGAGACAGCAACATCCCCAAGTTCTTAGCCGACGACTTGCCTCTGTTTCACGCCATCGTGTTGGACTTGTTCCCGGGCACAGACATCCCTCCGAACGACTACGGCGAGCTGCAGGCGTCTCTCGAAGAAGAGATCACGAAAGCGGGACTGCAGAAGGTGCCCACGTACATCACCAAAGTCATCCAGCTCTTTGACATTTTCAATGTGCGCTTTGGTGGAACGCTCGTGGGGCCCACGGGTGCGGGGAAGACGTCGTGCTACCGTACACTGCAGTCGACCATGACGTCGTTGCGAGCAAAGGGGTCAAAGAATCCCGTTTACCAAACCGTGTATGCTCGGGTGCTGAACCCCAAGTGCATTTCAATGGGCGAGCTGTACGGTGAGTTCAACGAAGCCACGCAGGAATGGCACGACGGCTTGGCATCCACCATCATGCGCGAGGCTGTGGCGGATGAGACTTCCGATGTCAAGTGGACCGTGTTCGATGGACCGATCGACGCACTGTGGATCGAAAACATGAACACGGTATTGGACGACAATATGACGTTGTGTCTCGCCAACGGAGAGCGCATCAAGCTCAAGAACGAGATGAAGATGCTGTTTGAAGTCATGGACCTGGCAGTGGCGTCTCCTGCAACGGTGAGTCGCATCGGCGTCGTGTACATGACAGCGACTGATCTGGGCTGGATGCCGTTCGTCAAGACTTGGATGGAGAAGGAGTTGCCGTCCGATTTCCCGCCGGAAGGGATTAAACGCCTCGAGTTCCTCATCACGAGTTACGTGGAGAAATGCATTCAGTTCGTGCGCAAGAAGAGCTTCGAGCTCGTGCCCACAGTGGACATGAACCTCGCGACAAGTCTGTGTCGGTTGTTTGCGTGTTTGTTCAGTCCTGCGAGCGGAGTCAACTACTCGGCGATGAAAGCCGACGAGATGCTCGAGCTTCTGGACAAAGTCTTCGCGTTCTCGCTCTTCTGGTCGGTAGGAGCCACTATGACAGTCGACACCCACGAGCAGTTCGACAACTTTGCGCGCGAGTTGATGGGCGAGGCCAAGCTGAACATCCCAAACGCCGGACTCGTGTTCGACTACTTTGTCGACGTCGAGCAGGCCAAGTTCCGCGCATGGAGTGAGATCGTCCCGAAGTTCCAGTACAATCCCCAGGTGCCGTACTTTAAGATGACGGTAGCTACGCCCGACTCGGTAAGGTTTACATTCCTGCTGCGAACTTTAACCGCGGCAAAGAGGCCAGCGTACGTCACAGGCGTCACTGGCACCGGCAAGACGGTGATTGTCCAGGATTTGTTGCAGGAATTGGTGTCTGGGCCAATGGTTCCAACCGGGGAAGCGAACGGAGAAGGTGGAGACGCACCGTCCGCCCCGGCGTCCAACTTCATGACCATCTTCATCAACTTTTCCGCGCAAACTTCGTCACTAGTCACACAGTCGACAATTGAAAACAAACTGGAGAAAAAGCGCAAGAACTTGTTGGGGCCTGTGGCTGGGAAGCGGATGATCATTTTCGTCGACGATGTGAATCTTCCAGCAGTTGAGGAGTACGGGGCTCAAGCTCCCATCGAGTTGTTGCGGCAGTTCCTGGATTTCGGGGGGTTCTACGATCGAGACAAACTCTTCTGGAAGGACATTGCAGACACGATGCTGCTCGCTGCTGCAGCTCCTGCTGGCGGGGGCCGATCGCACTGCACCCCTCGCTTTGTACGGCACTTCCACGTGCTGAGTATGTACCCGGCGGGCGAGACGTCTCTAAAGCTCATTTTTGCCTCGATTCTCGGTGGGTTCATGGACAAGTTTGCTCCGACCGTGAAAGCGATGAAAGACGGCATCATCTCGTGCGTGATCGAGATTTACAACCGTGTGACACTCGAGCTACTGCCCACACCGAACAAATTCCACTACACTTTCAACCTCCGCGACGTGTCCAAGGTATTCCAGGGGATTCTCATGATCACGCCGTCGAAATGCCCCGACGCAGACTCCATGAATCGCCTGTGGGTGCACGAGGCGTCACGCGTGTTTCAAGATCGGCTGATCAATGGGTCGGACCAAACGTGGTTCGAAGAGCTCGTGTGCTCTCTACTGCAGCGCTTTTTCAACTGCAACTGGGCACGAGAGACGCTCTTCCACTCGCCATGTCCGCTGACTTTCGGCGATTTCTTCAAGCCAGGCGTGCCTGCTCCTCTGTACGAGCACTGCAACGACGTGTCGAAAGTCACGAAGATCATGGACGACTTCCTGGAAAACTACAACGTCACCTTCGCCAACAAAATGAACCTCGTGTTCTTCCGCGACGCCATCGCTCACTTGTCACGTCTCGTGCGAATTTTGCGCCAGCCTCGAGGCAACGCGATGCTCATCGGAGTCGGTGGAAGTGGCAAACAGTCTCTCGCTCGCCTCGGTGCGTTCATGGTGGACGCCAAATGTGTACAAATTGAGATTACCCGCGGGTATGGCACGAACGAATTCCACGAAGACCTTAAGAAACTCATGATCAGTGCCGGTGTCGGTGGCACGTCCACCGTCTTTCTGTTCACGGACAGTCAGATCGTCGAGGAGAGTTTCCTCGAGGACATCAACAACGTCTTGAACAGCGGAGAAGTCCCGAACCTCTTCCCTCAGGACGAAATGGACCGCATCATCGCCGACATGCGCCCCATTCTCAAGGCGTTGGAGATCCCCGAGACACGAGACAACTGCGTGTCCACATTCATCGAGCGCGTTCGCAACTACCTGCACATAGTGTTAGCCATGTCCCCTGTCGGCTCCGCTCTTCGGGTGCGATGTCGTGCTTTCCCGTCGCTGATCAACTGCTGTACGATCGACTGGTACATGAACTGGCCTCGTGAGGCGCTCCAGTCTGTGGCTGACCGCTTGCTCGCGAGTGTGTCCTTGCCCTCCGAAGATATACGCAAGTCCCTTGTCGATATGTGCTCAATTGTGCACACAACGTCCAACGATTTCGGCGACGAGTTCCTCTCGCAACTGCAGCGATACGTGTACACGACGCCCAAGAGCTACTTGGACCTCATCGGATTGTATCTGAAAATGCTGCAGGAGAAGCGCGCAGTGCTGCAAACGATCAAGAACCGAATGGAAGTGGGCGTCAAGAAGCTCGAAGAGACCAACAACATCGTGGACTCGCTCAAGTCCGAGTTGATCGAGCTGCAGCCCATTTTGGCCAAGAAAGCCGTGGAGGCGGAGGAGTTGTTGAAGCGTGTCTCCGTTGACCAGAAGGCAGCCGCAATCGTACGCGAGCGAGTCTCGCAGGATGAAGCGACTGTCACCAAACAGGCGGAAGAGGTGTCGATCGTCCAGGCTGACGCTCAGAAGGATCTTGACGTGGCGATGCCAGCACTAAACAACTCCATCAAGGCTCTCGACAGTCTGTCCAAGAACGACATCACCGAGGTCAAGTCCTTTGCCAAGCCACCAGAAGCCGTGGAGACCGTCATGAACGCCGTGTGTCTGCTCTTCAACGAGAAGCAGAGCTGGGACTCGGCCAAGAAAATCTTGGGCGACGTCAACTTTTTGGACAAGTTGAAAAACTTCGACAAGGACAACATCCCCGCCGCCACACTCAAGAAGCTCAGCAAGGCAGTATCCGAGCCGGGGATGGCCGTGGAAGTGGTCTCCAAAGTGTCCAAAGCCGCTACGTCGCTGTGTATGTGGGTGCACGCCATGGATGTGTACTCGAAAGTGGCCAAAGAGGTCGGCCCCAAGAAAGAAAACCTTGAGCGGATGAACCAGAAACTCGCCGAAGCCAACGCAATTTTGGGCCAAAAGCAGGAGGAACTGCGCGTGGTCAACGAAAACGTGGCGATGCTCGAGAAGCAGTGCAAAGAGACTCTGGACGAGAAGGATAAGCTTGCGAATGATGCTGCGGTGACGGAGAAACGACTGGTACGCGCTGAAAAATTGATCTCGGGGCTGTCGGTGGAAGGTGCTCGATGGAAGGAGAGCGTGGCATCACTAGCCGAGTCCATTCTGGCGCTGATTGGCGATACTTTTCTCGCCGCAGCGTGCATTTCGTACTACGGCCCGTTCACTGGAGGATTCCGCCAGCGAATTGTAGACCAGTGGGTTTCGCAGACGCAGGCACTCGCTATCCCTTGCTCTCCTGGGTATAGTTTGTCCACTACACTCGGCAGTCCAGTGGAAATCCGAGAGTGGCAGCTAAACGGACTCCCAACAGATTCCACGTCGACCGATAACGCCATTCTCGTCACTCGAGGCGAGCGCTGGCCACTAATGATCGACCCGCAGGGTCAAGCCAACAAATGGATCAAGAAAACGTTGGCTCAGAAGCTCGAAGCCACGAAAATGACCAACGCGAACTTGCTGCGATCGCTGGAAACGTGTATCCGGAATGGCAAGGCGCTGCTCATTGAGGATATTGACGAGACGTTGGAGCCGTCTCTCGAGCCGATCCTGCAGAAGGCCATCTACAAGCAAGGCGGACGCGTGTTGATCCGTCTTGGAGACTCGGACGTGGACTACGACCCGGCCTTCAAGTTGTTCCTCACGACCAAGCTGCCGAACCCGCACTACCTGCCGGAGGTCTACATTAAAGTCACAGTCATCAACTTTACCGTCACGATGGACGGTCTCGAGGACCAACTGCTTGGCGACGTGGTGCGTCACGAGCGACCAGATATCGAGGAGAAGAAGAACCGGCTGGTCGTAACCATGGCTCAGGATAAAAAGCAGCTCAAGGAGATCGAGGACCGCATCCTGAAGCAGCTCTCCGAGTCCTCGGGCAACGTACTGGACGACCAGGACCTCATCGACACGCTGCAATCGTCCAACGTCACCTCCCGCATCATCAAGGAGCGTGTGCTGGAGTCTGAAAACACGGAGATTGAGATCAACCGCGCCCGAGAAGAGTATCGCGGTGTGGCTACGCGCGGGTCCATCATCTACTTCGTCGTCGCTAACCTCGCGCTCATCGACCCCATGTACCAGTACTCGCTGCCATTCTTCCAGCGCTTGTTCAATATCTGCTTCGACGAGGCTCCAAAGGCCGACAGTCTTCAAAAGCGACTCACGAACCTCATTGACTTCCAGACGCGCTACATCTACGTCAACATCTGCCGCGGTCTCTTCGAGGTGCACAAGGTCCTCTTCTCCATGCTCATTTGCTGCAAGATCCTACTGCATTCAGGCAAAATCTCGGCAAGGGAGTGGTCGTTCTACCTTCGTGGCGCACCACCGGGCGCTGATCGCTCGACGCAGCAGCCGAATCCACAGCTTTCACACATCTCGGAGGCTCAATGGGACCTGATCTCGGAGCTCGAGACGGTAGTGACGAGCTACGCGGCTGCTTCAGACGGAGCCGAAGGTGGTCAAAAGACTGAAGTTCATGGCTTCCAGGGTCTGTGCACTTCGCTGACAAATGTCTGGCCGCGTTGGGTGGCATGGCTGGCAGACTCGGCGTTCCTGTCGAACCCCAACTCGTGTCCAGGCAGCTATGGCTCCACATTGACCGCCTTCCAGAAGGTGCTGCTGCTTCGAGGCTTAGCCGAGGAGAAGGTCCCCCAGGCAGTGTTGAACATGATCTCCACAGAGATGGGGGCGGAATTCGGGCGAAACGCGACCACGACCATGGAGGAGATTTACAACGACACGGACCGCAAGACGCCGTGCATTTTCGTGCTATCCGCTGGCGCTGATCCGACCGGCATGCTGCTTCGGTTCGCCAAGGAAATGTCGTTCATCGATCGGCTGCACCTCATCTCGCTGGGTCAAGGACAAGGTCCACGCGCCGAAAAACTCATCGAAAGCAGTCAGGGTGTGGGCGACTGGGTGCTGTTGCAGAACTGCCACCTGGCCAAGTCTTGGATGCCGAAGCTTGAAAAGCTGGTGGAAGACATGGGACAGCGGACGGACGAGCAGTGCCAAGCCACCTTCCGTCTCTTCCTCACGAGTTTCCCAGCCGGGTACTTCCCCGTGACGGTGCTGCAGAACGGCATCAAGCTGACGAACGAGCCACCGAAAGGGATTCGCGCCAACCTGGTCAGGTCGTTCAACACGCTGCTGTCCGAGGACGTGCTCGAGAGCTTCCGGTATCTCGGCAACTTCGATACCGGCGAGCCCAAGGACTACGTCTGGAAGTCGCTGCTTTGTGCGCTCACGTTCTTCCACGCCATCGTCCAGGAGCGACGTAAATTCGGCGCTCTCGGCTGGAACATCAAGTACGAGTTCAACGACACGGACCTGGAGACGTCACTGGCGAGTCTGCGTAAGTTCCTGGAGGAACAACCAATCATCCCTTGGGACGCGCTTCGGTATGTGACCGGCCAGATCAACTACGGCGGCCGCGTGACCGACGACTGGGATCGACGCTGTCTCACGAGCATCCTTAGCAACTTCTACACGCCCGACGTGCTCAGTCCGGGCCACTCGTACTCGACTTCGGGGATATACCACGTTCCCACGGAGCTCTCGCACACCAGCATCCAGTCCTACTTGAGCTCTCTCCCCGCGTTCGACAACCCGGAGCTCTTCGGGATGCACGAGAACGCCAACGTCACGTATGAACGCAACGAAAGTGCCAATATGATGCAACTCATCTTGAGTCTTGAGCCGCGCGATGGCGGCGGCGGTGGAGGCAAGTCAAACGACCAACGTGTGCTCGATCTGGCCATCTCGATTCAGGAAAGTCTGCCCGCAGACCTGAACGTCGAAGAGGCCGGGCCAACCACGTTCAAGACGCGGGAAGTGGCTGGCACAGTCGTCATGGACTCCTTGGCAACGGTTCTGGGTCAGGAGGTCATCAAGTTCAACACGCTCTTGCGTCGCATGCGCACGTCCTTGAGGGACATCCAGAAGGCCATCAACGGACTCATCGTCATGTCCTCCGACTTGGACAACATGTACATGACATTTTTGAACGGAAGAGTGCCGCAGCTCTGGTCCTCGGTGAGCTTCGCATCGCTCAAGCCCTTGGCCTCGTGGGTGCGCGATATGCTGGACCGGGTGGCGTTCTTCCGCGAGTGGTTGATACACGGCGAGCCGGTGGTGTTTCAGCTCAACGTCTTCTTCTTCCCGCAGGGCTTCATGACAGGCACGCTGCAGAACTTCGCGCGTAAGTATCAAACCGCCATCGACTCGCTGGCCTTCACCTTCACCGTCATGGACGTCGAGAACGCCAAGCAACTCACGCAGAGTCCGACCGACGGCATCTACGTCGACGGCCTCTGGTTGCAAGGTGCCAAGTGGTCGCCATCGCGCCGTCTTCTCGAAGACGCCAAGCCCGGCGAGATGTTCTCGGCCATGTCCATCGTGCACTTCTTGCCGGCCACGTCGGCGGTGGCCGGCAACCCGACACTCGGCGCCGGCATCATGATGTACCCGTGTCCAGTTTACAAGACGTCGGTACGGCAGGGCACGCTGTCCACCACGGGCATCTCGACCAACTACGTCATCGCCGTGCAGCTTCCAAGCACCAAAGCACCCAACTACTGGGTCATGATGGGCGCCGCGTTCTTGCTCAATCTGGACAACTAAAGACAAAGACAACAACAACAACAAGAGTCAATCAACACGGGGGAAGGCCGAAGCCGACGTAATGTAAAAACAACATTGCATTATGTCTCGTTCTCCTTCTCTTGTCGTTAAAGTGGGAGTCCGTCCAACTCGCCGGACACCCTGTACACAAGGCCACACACACACTGCGGCCTTCCTTTCCTGGCCTCGCTGCTCACTCTGCTGCCGGTCTCTTTTCTCCCGCCACGTCGCGACTTGTCCTGCAAATTTCCTGTGATACACTACTACTTGGTCCTCTCCAAAAAGGGTCCTTCCTGTCTGCCAGCTCGTCCGTCCATCGTCGTTCGTCGACCGATAAAAAGTCCGTCCACCTCACTCCCTAATACGAGTCCATCGAGATGGTGGACGCTCGAGAGGACGCCGGCATGAACATGCTGTCGCGCATGCTGGGCGTGAGCGTCGAGATGCTCTCCCGGGAGCCGACGCTGAAGGCTCGGTCCACGCGCTTGCTCTTGCGCTTGTACACGCACGTGTCCTTATCTATCCGGATGCCCCACTGGAACTCGTCCGCCTTGGTCACCACGTCCAGAAACTCGTTGAGCTTGGCGATGCGGTCGATGATGAGCTGGTCCGAGAAAAAGCCCGTCAGGCTTTGCGTCTGCAGCTCCGGGATGTCGTGCTCGCTCGTGGGGTTCTTGGCCTTCAACGTGGCGGCCAAGTTCCTGTGAAAAAGCTCCGTTAGCACTGACAAAAACTCCACCCACTAGCATACACTATCCGTCATATCAGGTTTCCAACGTACAAGAACGTGCTGTACCGATGCCAGAGCACCAGCGTGCCTCGGATGTCTGTCTCGATCTGCAGCTTGTACTCGACGTACTGCCGGCCCTGCTTGGTCTTAATGCGGCTGCAAAAAATGCAAATGCAACACACGGATACTGTCAAGTTTAACACCTCTACAACCAAAAGCATACGCTTTGGTTCAATTCGACGTACCTGTCCACCACCTTGGCCGAGAGCAGCGAGATCTCGCGCATCTGGTCGATCTTGGTCTGGTACGAGTCCAGCGTTTGCCGCAGCTGCACGTGCTCGCGGCGCAGGTCCACGCTCGCGTTCTGCAGCGCCATGTTGAGGATGGAGGCGCGCAGCTTCTCGTTCTCCACCTCGAGCTGGCGCTTCTTGGCCGCCGCCTCGGCCAGCTGCGCCTCGTACTGGCGCGCGGCCTCCTCGGCCT
>JAHQIV010000471.1:0-20428 GCA_030463285.1 Phytophthora europaea
GCTTGCCGCTCGGGCCGCGCAGCAGCTGCAGCAGCGGCGGACGCGCGCCATTAGCCGCCACCTGCGCCATGATCAAGGCGATTGGAATGTGAGCCGCTCGTTTTGTAGGTCGGAAACGCTGCGATTTGATTGGCGGAGCCGGTATCCGAGACCTAACATGGCTACATTTAAGGTTGACAAGTTGACGCATTTGATCCTGGCGCAAACTCTCTATTCACAAAAATTGGTAACATTCTTTTTGAAGTGTCCATGAGGACACTAGAGGTGAGCCTCGAGAGGCTGCACCTGAGTGAGCTGCTTGAGGTCCGATAGGATGGCGTCGGTGGTTTCTTCCGGGTCTTCCAACACCATCAGGTGCGACGTGTTGGACAGTGGAGGGTGGTTCGTGTACACGTTCGGGTATTCAGCAGCTAAGCCGTCGAACACACTGCGGTCGAAGAGCTTGGTGCGGTCTCCGCTGTGGAAACTGATGTGGCAGCGAGGCGCAGCGAGCTCACTATCGGTCAAACACAGCCGAGAACCAGCGTACACTGAAGCTTCGGTGAGCGGGCTGCACGCGAGCACCGCGGCCTGCTGCTCCTCGTCGAACACCACTGCACCTTTGATCCAACCCGCGAGAGTCTCGCGGTCCCAGGTCGAAAAGTTTTTCCAGTTCTCGAAGTGAGAGACAGCAGCAGCCATCGAAGGCCTGTCACCACCATCAACACGTCACAAAACAGTCAGATAAGGTGCCTTCACCAACGCGCAGATCCACCAAGAACGCACCATTTGCTCTCACGGGCTAGCGTAAGTGATACCAAGAAGTCGGCCTTCTCGTCGTACGACGCATCAACCTCTCCGCAAATTGGTTCAAAGAGGATCAGTCCGTCAAAGGTGCCGGGGTGTTTCGCTTCCGTGGCCCACAGTGCTGCTGCTCCCATCGAGTGGCCAATGCCAATCAACGGACCGCGTTCACCCGCTGTCGACTGCAGCTTCTGCACTTGCTCCCATGCTGCGTCCGCACTGATGTCCGGCCAGTTGTTCATTGGGTGCCTCACCCGGGGCGACTTGAGGTCGTCGTTTTTGTGATACAATTGGCCGGGCACAGAGTCGTCGCGGTTGACGCCGTGATACGGCTGGTCGTATGTGACGTACCGCTCCACTGCGCCTTGCAGCTGCGGCGAGAGCTTCAGCCGGCGGATGACCGGGTCCCACACCTGCCTGCAGAAGCCCGTGGCGTGTGCGAACAGCAGCGTCGCCCCTGGCTTAGCCATGACTCGGAGAATTCCCAACTGAGACTGAAACCCAATCGTGACGTGTTTGTTTACGAAAATGGGCCCGATTATGGCTACACTACAGTCTGGCCGCAGTGTTGAAGCAGTCCAAGGCGTTCAGGTCCGATGCGATGGCGTTGGCGCACGCTTCGGGGTCTTCCAGCACCATCAAGTGCGATCTGCCGGCCATTGGGGCATGGACTTTGAAGGTCTCAGGGCGACGAGCTGCGATCTCTTGGAACACTTCCAGGCGGTAGAGTCTCGTGGTGCTGCCGCTATGAAACGTAGTCGGACACTTGGTCTTAGCTTGCTCCTCCGGTGAGAGCCACAGCCGACCGCCGCAGTAGATCGAGGCTTCAATGGTCGGGTGACACGCCAGCACTACAGCTTTGTCGTCGTGCTCGTCCGGGACGATGGCGCCTTCCAACCAGCTTGCGAGACTCTCGCGGTCCCACGACGAAAAGCTCTTCCAGTTCTCGAAGAAGCTGTTGGCTGCTTCTCTCGAGGGCCTACGATACACAACGCAGCCGTCACTAGAACGCCAAGCACCAAACTCAATGCAATTTGCCGAACCATTTCCACTCGCGCTTCAACGTCACGTCCGCCATGAAGTTGTACGGACGGTCAGGGGCCCTGGGCATTGGTGGTCCGTAGATGGGCTCAAACAGCACGAGCGCCTTGAATGTCCCAGGGCTGGTCACCTCCGTCTTCCAGAGCGCCGCTGCGCCCATGGAGTGGCCGATCCCAATCACTGGCCGGCCACCAGAGCCCAGCGCTTGAGCCTCTTGCAGCAATGCCTCAGACGCCATCGCTATCACATTGTTCGCAGGGTGCGTCACGTGGGGTCCGTTCTCGTCGACTTGAGCAGCTACGCTGTTGTCGTGGTTGGACCCGTGGAATGCGAGATCCACGCTCACGAAATCCACGCCAGGCAACAGTGTGGACCGTTGCAAGCGGCGGATGATCGGGTCCCAGATCTCCTTGCAGAAGCCGGCGCCATGCGCGAACAACAGAACCGGAGACAGCGTCGGCATCGCCATTCGTGAGAACTCTCGCGTGGTGGTGGTGGGGGGGGGGGATGCAATGCCTGCGGGGTGTTTACGACGTGAATAATGGTTGAACCTCGCGCAAGATTTTGCGAGTCCCTCCAGCACTGGACTCTTGTTATCAACAGATAACAATGCAATTTTCGGCACCCCTGGCTACAGGGACAGACCCACTCACGCGATCCCGCTATTCACGGATCGAAGCTATCCTTGAGCCGACATCCGTCGGGCACAATTGATGTCACGTCATTCCTGGGCGACGAGCACTATTGGGGTGGGAGGACCAAGCGAGTATATTTTTGAGCTTGGCCGCCCATAGGGGAGACTCTCAAAGTGTTACCCTTCAAGAGAGAGGAGACTGCAAAGAGCGGACCCCTCGTCCCCAACCAGGTTAGAGCTCTGTTGGACTCGAAAAACAAGGTTTCTCGCGAGTCCTGTGGAGTTTCGACGTGAAACAGCTAATTTGCCGCCAGCCGTACTCAAACATCGTTTATGAGTGTACTTTAGTAGTTTTGCAGTTGTAAACTTCTGCACGTAAATCTGTACTTACAGGTTAATCTGCCGAGCGTCTACAGGCTGAGGGCCACACTCTTCAGGGTCGAATCGTCGTTTTCCAGACGTCCTTCCGCGATCGACAAGATGCAGCTGCGTAGTCGTCATTTCGCGCTCTTCGTCAACCTGTTCTTGCAACTCTCAACAGCGGGGAACGCATTTCCTCTATCATATGCTGCATTCTACGAAGACGCTGCTTGCTCCTCGACTCCGACGAAGTATACTTTCACGGAGGATTCACACTGTGTTTCTCAAGCGCCTCCGACGTGCTCTGCAGTACTCGAGTCCTCCATTTACAGCGCACAAGCTTGCTCGACGACATCGGACTACAATGAAGTGCTACGAAGCGCATTCCCTTCGTCACTGTATCTTGTTGTCGAGACATTCAGCGATGCTGGGAAGTGCATTGTCCTCAAAGAAGTGGTGGCCTATCTCGCAAATAACGTGTGTCATGTCGCTGAAGATGGAGCATCGAGCTTCAAGGTCTCAACCGCATCCGATATGGCCGCCACACTGGAAACGTTTAGCAACGTCGATTGTTCTCATTTCAGTACAAGTCAAGTCGACTGGAACATTGCCCAACATACCACGAAATTGTGTGCTCAAGATGCTAATCAAATCATCTACATGGGTGGAGCGACCAGCAAGTTGTCAATCATGACGTTCTTCACGGACAGTGAGTGCTCGAGACCAATAAACCTTCAGGTTTATCATCGTTTTGTCTGCGAGGCTGAACAGAATCCAGCCAGTGCGGCGTGCTCTTTCGTCGATGAAAACTTATATTCTACCTCGAGCTGTGCAGATGACTACGTTGCGTTTACGGTTAGTACGTTTTGCTCGGGAGTTCCATTACGACCAAGATACCTGCACAGAGTTGGAGCATTTGATGATTTACCCAGCTGACGGCTCGTGTGTTGCGTTGGGTTGGCCGAGTTTTACGGTGAATCTGCAAGCAGGCGGTTCCGCTACATTCGAAACTTTTGGTTCATCGGGATGTTCTGGTTCTTCGGAGACTCGAACGCTGGACCGTGTCAGCCTTGCTGCCCAAGCGTGTGATACAGATAGCAATATCAAGTATCATGTCGGTGGTGTGACGCCACGATGGAAGGTCATTGCTGTCCATGAAGGAGCCGACTGCAACAACATCGCAGTAAAACCGACTTTCACTAGCGAATTCACGTGTGAGCCACTGACGTCCGATAAAGACGATGGTTGTACGACTATAAGCACGCGCGCTTCGTCGATAAACGATTGTACTGGAGACTATTTGGATTTCTCAAGAGCTGGCTTCGGAGAAAATCACCCGTATGTGGTAGTCGAGGAGTACATCGGTGAAGGAGATTGCACAGTATTGGAAGTCGTCACAGTGTATGGAGCCGACGGCTTGTGTCACAATAGTTCGGATGATCTCGCGAGCTTCTCCGTCGAGGTTCAAGAAGATATTTCAGCAACAATCACAACTTATGCTCTTCCCGACTGCGACAGCTCTGGAAAGATCATTTCGGCAGCGGATTCGTATCTAGAGTCTCACTCGTGCTTCGAGGGTGAGAAGAAATTCTACTTAACTTTCACGAAAGAACCCACTTGCACGCCTGCCAGCTCGTCTCACTGCATCCAGACCGGAAGCTCGGGAAATTTTCTATCTCACACTGTGCTAGCGATTATTTGGATTTTGCAGCGAATGCATTTGACGGATCTCCGAACTTGATTGTGGAAATCTACAAAGATGAGTCTGACTGCAGCGTTGTCGAGAATGTAGTTGCATATTTGGCAGATGAAGAGTGTCACTTGAGAATTGATTCTGCAAGTGGAGTCATTGCTGGCTTAGACGCGAACGGCTCCGCTACCGTGGCGCTGTACGATGACGTTCATTGCCTGGACAAAGCGCCGTCAAGCACGACAATGCCTTTGTCGGATCAAGGTGTGTCCTCATGCTTCGAAGGGAACCTGATACTACTTTTCGTCAATCAATTCGAAGGGAACCTGATACTACTTTTCGTCAATGGTATCTCCGAGCCGACTATTGAGTCTCCGCTTCCCTCTTCTTCACCAACTAGTACGAGCACAACTCCGACGCCTTCACCTGCGACTGAGACCAAGACGCCGAATCCTGATAGCACTTCGAAATCACCAGCACCAACACCAGAGGCCACATCCAAAACGATCCAGGTTTACTCCATTACCGACAACCAAGTCTTCACCTGCATCGACACCAAAAGCCACAACTATTCCGTTTCCCACGACCAAAACTCTTGCGACGCCTGCAACGGATGCACCGGCAAGCTCCACCACAACTTCTACGTCAGCAGCATTCTCAATCACGCCATTATTGCTAGCTAAAGCGATCGCAGTTTCAATTGTACTAGTGGTAAGCGGCTATGTGCTGTGATAAGTTGTTGCTGTCAGTACGCTGGACCTACTTGCCGTAGCAGTAGATCACAAGAGCCAGAAGGGGTGAAAAACGAGCTAAGTAAACACAGAAATAGTAAAAGTTACCGGGTTTTCATGACATCGTTCGTGACACTGTTGGTAGCAACCCTATTTTGAAGGATAAATGACCCCCAACATATCTTCCCCATGATGCCTGTGACTTTATGGTAAGCTCCTTCCCGCATTCGACTTGGCAGCAGCGTATGGCTCCAGCTCTGCCAGATCTTGAGCAATTTTCTCCGTCGCCAAAGTAGGGTTCTCCAGCACCATGACGTGCGAGTTGCCTTCCATGGGCTCCTTCACGGTGTAAATGTGAGGCAGTTTGCTCTGTAGAGCCTCGAATCGGTCGTGGAACCACATCTTCGAGCGACTGCCCCAATGGAACGTAATGGGGCACTTGGGCTGCTCCAGCTCGTGCTCCGTCAACCACAGTGGCTTCTGGCAGTACAGCGACGCCTCAATGTTCGGGTGACAAGCTAACGTGACAGTACCATCCTCTGCCTCGACGAGACCTCCTCTCAGGTATCCTGCAAGAGTCTCGCGGTGCCATTTGGCAAAGTTCCTCAAATTGTAAAAGTGCTCTTCAGCTGTAGCTCGAGAGGGCCACGACGCCGCTCGCTGCAGCGTGAGACCGACCATAAAGTCGATCATGTAGTCGGTCTCGGGGGAGTTCTGCGCGAGCACAGGCTCGAACAGGATGAGTCCGTCGAAGGTTCCTGGGTGCGCTACCTCCGTCGCCCAGAGCCCTGCCGACCCCATGGAATGGCCGACGCCAATGAGTTTGTGTTGCGTCTTGGCCTCCGGGTCCTCCCTCTTGGTCTTCTCCTTCCACGCAGCGACTTGCTCCTGCACCGCAGCAGCCACCCACCCGACGAGGTCGTGCTTGTCGTTCCACACCCGCGGAGCTCTCGGGTTGCTCAGATCCACCGCAAACGACTGCAACGCCGCCGGGTCGTGCTTGTCGCCGTGATACGGGAAATCGAACGTGACGAACTCCGTCGGGACGCCTTGCACCACTTGAGCCTCACTGAGTCGTCGAGTGATGGGGCCCCACGTGTCCTTGCAGAAGCCGCCGCCATGGGCAAACAGCAGCGTCACCTTCGTGTTGTCAGCCATCGTCTAGCACCCCGGAGATTTGACAAGCTTCGGTCAAGGCACGCAAGTGTTTGACCGAAGCTTGTCATGCGCCGCGAGTGGTTGACGTCACCAAGTCACGTTGAAGCTGCTTGAGGGGCCTCCCGGTCTCCATCTCATTTAACAAGTTGTATTGTCAGTGCTAGGAGATGACGCGAGAATCGGTGGTGACACTGCTCTTCGTGCATGGCGGGGGCTTCTGCAAGAACTGCTGGGACCCCATCGTGCGTCGACTGAAGGATGCGCCGCTGCTGGCTGGCGCCGACTTGGTCACGTTCGACTTGTCGTGGCACGGCAGCAACTTCGACCACTCGGTGGCTGCTCAGGTGGATCGCAGCAACCCAGAGAAGCCGCGTGTGAGTCACCCGGCCAAGGACCTCACGACCTGGGCGCCGCAGGAAGTGTGGGAGCAGGTGCAGCACATCCGCGCGGGCCAGCGTGCGCGAGGCCAAAGCGACCAGACGCCCGTCATTGGCGTCGGCCACTCCATGGGAGCCATGGCGCTCTGGAAGACGGAGGTCATGCACCCGGGCACTTTCGCCAGTCTCAGCTTGTTCGAGCCCGGCTACGGGATCCGCACGCCTCAAAATGACTTCACCGTGGACTTTTTGGTGACGCTGGCACTGCAGCGCGAAGCTAAATGGTAAGTTACAGCCAGGCAAAGGATGATCGTCCTAGTGTTGTGTTCAAATGTGTGGGCTGTGCTGCTTGTTAGGCCGACGCGACTTGCGGCGGAGGACCATTTCTACGACTTGAAGAACTTCGCTCGTTGGGATCGTGAGGCTCTCGCGGGATATCTCCGCGGTGGCCTAATCGACAAAGAGGACGGGTCTGTCATGTTGGCGTGCCACCCGCTGATCGAAGCCTCGCTCTACTGCCACACGCCCATGTATCTCTCAGACGAGCTCCAGCAACGTCCTCGCTGTCGTATCAACTTCCACGGAGGCGGCAGATCCAAGATCCACAACAGCAAAGCGTTCGGAGAGATGGCGACCAAATACCCGGAGATTTACCGGACACGTCCTCTGATGCCTGGGCTCTCGCATGCTCTAGTGATGGAGAACCCTGCTGAATGTGCCAACCGGGTGCTGGCGGACCTGAAAGAGCTCATTCCAACTGGAGACGCTCCGCCGCATTCGCGCATGTAGGAATGTGTTGAAAGCGCGGGCACTTTGAGACCCACAGGAAGACAAAATTCATCAAACATCGATGAGTAAGAACAATCAAAAGCAAGTTCAATGCGTCTTACTAGTACATCACTTGGCTTCCATGCCATTGGCCGGAGATACCGTTCAAATGCGACTTGATGGCTCGCTGCAGAAAGGAGTTATCTTCGCGAGGTCACTCACAATCTTGTTCGTTGTCGTCTCGGGGTCTTCCAGAACCAACAAGTGCGAACATTTCTTCATAGGTTTGTCGATCGAGTAAACGTCGGGGCATTTCTCCACCGCGTGTTCGAACCAAGGCGTGAAGAACATGTTGGAGCGCTCTCCGTAATGAAAGCGCACAGTACACTTCGGTCGCTTCAGCTCTTCGTCGTTGAAGCTCAAGACCTTGTGGCAGTACAACGAAGCTTCAATGTGCGGGTGGCACGCCAGCACCGTCTTCCCCGCCGCTTCATCCTCGACCAGGGCGCCTCGAGCGTACGCAGCGAGAGACTCCCGATCCCAAGTCTTGAAGTTCTTGAGGTTTTCAAAGTACGTCTCTGCTTCCTGCCTCGTCGTCCACGTCGACTCCCTCTGCAGCGTCACAGACACGAGGAAGCTCGTGACCTCGTCCGCCCTCTGTGGGTCGTCAAGTCCATACACGGGCTCGAACATGATGAGGGCGTCAAACGTCCCGGGGTCCCGCACCTCCGTGTTCCACAGAGCGCCCGCCCCCATCGAGTGGCCGATGCCAATGAGCGCAGGTCTTGGTCCTTTTGCATCGTATTTCTCTCGAATCAATTGCACTTGGCGCCGCACTTCGGCTGTCGTGGACGGCACCAGGTTCTGCGCTGGATGGTACACTCTCAGACCGTTCACGTCGACTTGTGGGGCCACGGACTCGTCGCGTTTCGTGCCGTGGTAAGGGAAGTCGAAGGTCACAAACTCCGTCGCGACTTGCTGCACGACGGGGGAGCTCTTGAGTCGACGGATGATCGGGTCCCAAATCTCCTTGCAGAATCCGCCGCCGTGGGCGAAGAGCAACGTCGCTGCCGGCATTGAGAGGGGGGGGATACTAAACTATGATAGAACTGATGATGTGAACAGGTATGATACATGTATCCTTTGATTAGGATTTGTTTTAGGATCAGCTTCAACTGGCAGGACGTGGACAGGACAGATAATGATCCTAGGTTTCAGCTTGTGGAAAAGAGCGGGTGTAGGATCTTTAGTGAACTCAAGTAGAAACAGCACATTACCTAGTGCGTCCTGGGACTTGAATTCCCTAGAGGACGGAGGACACCCAAGGGTAATGCATTGCTCCGCTGCGCAGTGCTCGGCTCGCTGGAATGCTCGGCGCTGGGCCCGCCTACGCAAATACCGCGCGGCGGGCACCCCGAGCGGGTTTGCTACGGCTCGCAACCGCTCGCCTCAGATGGTCTCGTTCACCCCCTCTCTTCGAGACTGTGTACGCAGCCATTCCCTTGTTTACAGCTTCGCCTTCGCCTGAGCGAAAGGCTCGAGCTGCTGTAGCTCTTGTGCGATGTTGTTCGCGGTCAGAGCTGGGTCTTCCATCACCACCAAATGACCGAGGCCTGGCATCCCCTTGCGAGTTGTGTAGATGCTGGGGAACTTGGTCTCGATGGCCTTGAGCATCTTCTCGAAGCACATGTGAGAGTTGGTGCCCCAATGGAAGCGGATCGGACACTTGGGCTGCTGCAGCTCCGTGTCGGAGAAGTGAAGCGCCTCCATGGAGTACAGCGAGGCCTCCAGTCGAGGGTCGCACGCAAGCGACACGGACCCGTCCGCTTGATCCGTGAGGGCTCCGACCAAATGCGCCTCCAGCGCCTCGCGATCCCAAGCGCCAAACGCTTCAACGGTGCTAAAGTACGTCTCCGCAGCAGCTTGTGAGGGCCTACAGCAGCATCAACACCAGTCAGTCATCACCTTCGGGACAAATATGAACACAAGACTGTTCTCACCACGACGACGGACGCTTAAGCGTGGACGCTACGAGATACGAGCGCACAGCTTCCGTTCTCGGCGTCTTGGTATCCAGCGTCGGCTCGAAGAGGATGAGCGCGTCAAAGGTGCCCGGGTGTGCGACTTCCATCGCCCAGAGCGCCCCAGAGCCCATGGAGAACCCCACGCCAATGAAAAAGTCCGCCGGCTTGTCCCTCTTCACTCGCTCCACCTGCTGCGGCATCGTCTTCAAGTACCAGCTCTTGACGTCGTCACACTCGCCGCTAACTCTCACGGCCTTCGGGTTGCGCTTGTCCACCGTCAACGTCTCCGCCAACGCCGCGTCACTTCGACATCCATGGTACGGAAAGTCAAAGCTCACGAACTGCATCCCCACACGTTGCAGTGCTGGAATCTCCTGCAGTCGACGCACCACAGGCGCCCACATGTCCTTGGAGAACCCACACGCATGAGCCAACAACAGCGTCACCTTGGGCTTATCCACCATTGGCGTCAATTCCCTCGTACGTGTACATGTACACCCCCTACCTGACCCCCTGGTGGCCGTAGCCATCTTCGGTGACACGATCTTGAGTCGGGGCCAAACAATCCGAAGCGGAGCATAACGTGAACGTTAACAATGGCAGCCAAGACGGTGCTTATTACGGGCAGCAACCGCGGCATCGGCCTCGCGTTCGCCACGCACTACAAGAGGGAGGGGTGGAAGGTCATCGGCTGCGCGCGCAACGTCGACGCCGCCACCGACGTACGTCTTGATAGCAACTGACAACTTCAGATAGGAGTCGAGATATCTCACACTACACTGTGACCCCTCTACTGTATTCAGCTCAAGAAACTGCAGCCGTGGAAGCTGCTGACGCTGGACACGAGCAGTGACGAGTCCATTGCCGCTGCTGCCAAGACGCTGGAGAACGTGCCGATCAACCTGCTGATCAACAACGCGGGCATCATGGACGTCCACCACCTGGAGACCACGACCAAGGCGGATCTGCTGCGCCACTTCGAGGTGAACGCGGTAGGGCCCTTCCTCGTGACGAGGGCCTTGCTACCGAACCTTCGACTGGCGGTGGGGGCCGAGGGCTCGGCCTTCGTGGCGCAGATCACGTCCAGGATGGGCAGCATCACGGACAACGGCTCGGGCGGGTACTACGGCTACCGCGCGTCCAAGACGGCGCTCAACATGCTGACCAAGAGCCTGGCGGTGGATCTCGAGGAGGACAAGATCGGGTGCTTGCTGCTGCACCCGGGATACGTCAACACGGCCATGGTGGGCTACCAGGGATCCGTGTCGCCCGAGGACAGCGTCAAGGGGCTGACCAAGATCATCGCACGCGCCAAACTCGAGGACTCGGCCAAGATGTTCCACTTCGAGAAGGGCGACATCCTGCCCTGGTAACCGTGCTGGCGTCCAAGTACGGTAGAGCGATGAAACTCCCGTTCATTTCGAGTTGAGCTGTTGCAGCTGTAGCAGTCACTTCCAAATTGATCATTGATTGACCTCTGGACCAAACATGGCTGCGTTGCCTCCGCTCTCTGGCCACAAGAGCGACCTGCGTGATCCTACGTTGGCGGAGCTGTATACAGGCCCCGCTCGTGCGCTGCCCGATGAGATCCAGCAACTTCCAGCCGAGGACACGGCCTGCACATTCTGTGGCGTCAGCTATTTCGTGTTTGCCGAGGTGCAGACGCTGCAGACGACAGTGAAGCAGTACAAGAAAGTCTTTCGAGTGCGTCAATGCGTTCTTTGTGGGTGACTGCACCCAGGGATGTGACGTTGCTATTGTGTATGTGTGTGTCTGTGGTCAGGACTTTGTGCGGTTCATGGAGCGCGAACGCTCGGTGGCGAGAGATCTACGGCAGCAGGTAACGGAATTGAGGGACAATTTCGCGGAGCTGGTGGCGATATGCAGTGCTAGCGCCACGAAGCTTGCAGAGAAGAATGCATTCCACATTACTGCAAAGCAAGAAGCACTGAAACAACTTGAGAGAGTGCAAGAACAACTCTACACTTCGGAAGAAGCCTCTAGGGAGCTGCAGATGCTGACCAAGCGCAGCGAAGAAAAGCAGAAAATGGCTCATGCACTTGTCGAGCAAAAGCTGCGAAACGAGATTTTGCATCTGTCGAGCCAAGTTGAGAGTTGCAAGCTACGGTCAGAGTCGCAGCAGGCATCTTTCAAGGAGGATCAAGAGCGTGGACAGCTCCGCATTCGGGAGCTCGAGTCGAAGCTGGTGGAAAGCCAAAGTCACTGGACAGCCGCCGAAAGGCAAATGGTTACGGAGCGCGATGTCCTAAAGCAAAAGCTTTTGGCTGTGAATGAGCGAGTGGAGCTGGAATCAAACACTGCGCAGCAGTTAGAGGTACAGCTGACTGCCATTCGGGAAGAGCTCGCTCGTGTTGTCTCTGCGAGTGACACAGAGCGCAAATCGAACTCACAAATGAGCAGCGAAATCATCCAGATAAAGCACCAGCTACAAGCTCTTGAGAAGACTCGCGCTCAGCTCTACTCGGAGAATGGACGCCTCAAGGACGAGAAGTACAAATTTGAAGACGAGATCAAAGCTCTGCGTCTCCGCGCGGATCAGTTGCAGGGCCAGCTCAGTGTCAGTACTGCGTCCACGGAGAAAGTCAAGGCTGACTACGCTCGGGATCTGGAAAAGCTTCGTAGCGAGCATGGAGTTGAAATCAATCGTCTGCAACGCGATCACGCGCGAGCAATTGAAGAACTGCACATAAGCCAAAACACCTATCTTGAATACCTCAAGAAAGAAACTACGGAGCTTCAGACGCAAGGGGAACAAGCATCTCACCAGGCGATATTGACGCTAGAAGAGAAAGTAAGATGGATGTAGAGTTGAGAATTTCACGAGTTTATTGACACGTTTTTGTATATGGTCGGCATGAGTAGCTTCGTGACGCAGAGCGCAGAGCGAACGAGTGGAAAGATCGAGCAGTGCAAAACGCCAGCGAACGTGAGGTATAAGCTCCGTAAAGTCTTGATACTAGTATGTCTTCCTAACCTCGTGATATTCGAACGGTACGCACAGGAGGCCAAGCGCAACAGCTCTCACTTCGAAAGTATGGCTCAGATGCTACAAGACAAACTCAAGTCGAGTGAACGTGATAAGGTGAACAACAACAACAATGTTTTTTTTTTTACATCAAGACTAACTTTGTTTGGACAGCAAAAAACTATGGATGAATCGAAGACAGCCAGCGCCACACTCGAGAAAAAACTAATGGCTGCCCAACGCGAAGTTGATAGCGTTCGGCAGAATGCAGACCAACAAAAAGCCCTCCGGGACAAGAACGCAGCACTTCAACAACAGATAATCGATCTTCACGGTGAGCTGGAGAAACTGCGAGAGCAACTCGCCAAACCGCAACCTCAAGTTGCGTGGCAAACCAATCCAGCAAACGACAGAAAAGGAAGTCGCGAGGAGAGAAGCAACCAGGATAGCCACGACAACGAGAAGTTCATCAGTCAGCTTCGACACACGCTCAAGCAGAAAGACCGTGTAAGTGCCTTCTGTCTGCTGAGCGTCACAATACCGAATAGCTCGACTAATTTGTGTGATTGATCATGTCGCCACCAGGAGATAGCGCTGCTTCAGCAAACAGTTCATCGCGAATGTATGGAACGAACGTCGTTGCTGGAGAGAATGAGGAGCGGCAAAGTGCTTCCTGATGCGGTTCCCGCATCTTTTGAAAACTTCGAGCGAACAAGTGTAATGCGATCGGTAACTTCGAGTAACAGTGAGGATACTGGTGAGGGGAGCGAGCGTCTTGAACATGGCGCTATCGAAGACCAAAAGCCCAAGGCATCGTTCTACGAGAAGCTAAGACGTGCCGGATCCAGAAAGCCAAAAAACAGAAAGTAATGTTTGCTACCCCACAAAAGCAAAGGCCCCACTTTAGAAGTAGCAATCATCACCCGCCTCCTCTTCGTCGATCTCTCCATCATCGCAACTTGAGCTGCTATCATCTTTCATCCAATAGTTCATACTTCCCTGCATGATCCGTGCGATTCGTTCCGTCTCCGAATCGTGGGCAAATAGAGAATGGACAGATGAATGTACATTCTTTTCTACTGTTTGACGGCTGTAACGTGCCTTGCTTTCCGGTATATCCGATGATGAAAGTCTGCGTATACCAGCACTTACTTGAAATTGATTAACCCCGTCGGTGCTACGGAGTGAAGAGCGCAATGCACTTGGTATACTGCTGTTGTGAAGCCCAATAGCCGGTAGCTGTGGAGGTGAGATCCTTTTTGAACTGTGTACAAAAGCTTGCTGCCCCAGCCCACTTGAAGATGGTATATCTCGCGCAATACTTTCATCGACAATCAACTCCCTTGCCTTCGGCGAAATGGGGCCAGTAGAAACAGTCGGACTGGGGCAACTACAGCGTATGTCACCTACTACGTTGCTTTCGTGCGAAACGAAGCTCGATTTATCCGGTACGGGCTGCAAATTACTCGCGTCACATATTACAGCTCCGGAAGCTACAGATGGCTTCGCCAAAAGCCTGCCAAAGTATGAGTCCCGCATCTCGCGCAGCATTTCGTACACAAGCTCCAGTTTCTCGTTTTGCAGAGTTGGGAGTGTAGACTCGTGGATTTTGTTGCTGTTTTCGATGCGGTCGGTGGTTTGCTGCTCTGACTTTCCTGATGAGGCATTAGCTGAGGGTACGCTATCTGTTCGCTTTTCGTAGAGGCTATCAGGACTATCCACAGTGCCATCGACTACATCGCTTTTCCAGACATCACGCATTTCCACATCACCGCTATCATCCTCAACCTCTACTCCACCGTTTTGTGAGGATGCCTCCTCCTCGAACTGACATTCCTCATCATCGCTATCCTCCTCAACCTCTACTCCACCGTTTTGTGACGATGCCTCCTCCTCGAACTGGCATTTATCTTCATCAGAGGTCGAGTCGCTTGCCGTTTGCATCGCGTCACAACCAACATCTACAGTTGACTTCTCACCATCAGCGATTGTTTCACCTTCGCCATTCCTAGACGTATCGCCAAAGGTGTAATTTACCCTCAAGCCCCGCGGGGATTCGTCGGCAACCTCTATCTGGACATTCAGATCACTTAGATCAACCTGGACAGCCTTATCAGCGTATTCGACAGCTCGGGTAGGGCTAGAGATAATAGTCTCAGGAAGGTGTACTGTATCCTTTTCCTTTCCAACACCAATCTCAAGAGTCGAACTCTGTGCACACTCACTTGCTGCATCATCGTTACCACATAGTGGGTCTTCTAGGCCATCCTCATTGCCAATAGAACCAGCCGTCACAATATTGTTTCTTACAGCAGCTACCTCTTCACTCACATTATCAAGAAGCGTTGCCGCATCAACTTCTGGATGATCGGTATCAATAATTGCATCTCGATCGATAGAAATCACATTCAAATGCACACCATCTCCATTTGAACTCGCTGAGACAGCAAGTTGGTCGTAGTCTTCCTGCAATGAGTCTGAGTCATGTCTTAGCTCTGCTCCATCATTATCACTTTTGAAACCACTGCTTCCTGTATTCCCAACAAAATCAATAGAGTGTTCCTTATCGTTGCCAGGGTATGCGTCCTCCATCTCAAGGCCAGACTCCAAGGCCTCACTTGTACCTACGTTAAGTTCACATGTAACTGCAGCAGTCTGACCGTCTTCTGACACCGGACATTGTTCATTCTGTACATCCCAATTTCTGAAATCGTCCCTGTGTTCGCCACAATGAATTTCTGGGCAAGAGGATTTAGAATCACCTGCGCCAATTTCATCGCCTGCGTTGTCTTGCTCCTCACCGGCGCATATATCCGCATCCGATACATCACTTACACCGCCAGACATTACACCGCGCTCTAAATCCTCACACGTTTGCGGTGAAATAGCTGTTGTGGATGGTGCTGCGTACTTGTCTGATGATATTTCTTCATCAACCCCAAAAGGTGACAGCTCCATTTCTTCGATTCCAAATGAAGCTAGCGTAATTGGCTTGAAGAAGTCAGTGTTGATCGCTAGGGAACCGCCGTCTGAATCATCGCTATTAGAACACATGTCGTTGGCGCTCATTGTGCTGCCTTCTTGGTGAAACTCACAATCTGTGTTCGAGTTGTCAACGGGTGTACTCAGCACGTCCACCGCACCTTCACTATCGCTGCTAACTTTCTCACGGTTTAGTTGATCAGCACCAGGTTCTGCACCCTGGCTCGCCAAGCTTGCTTTTCTTTCAGCACTATGCGACATCGATAGAAATCTCTCCACGTCGCCATACATTTGCATAGAATCATAGGTCACAATGGCAAAATCGTTGACTTTGCCGGGACTTTGAAGAGGCGTTCGGCCTGACACTTCTACGCTTTTCTGCTGTGTTCGTAGTGCCTCTGGATTTTGGTAAATAGCCTGCATGGACTTGTCTGCCGAAGAATGAGACTCTGCACCGTCCTCATCGATCAATCCACATTCTCCGTCGTGTACTTCGTGCGGAAGCTGCGAGTACTTACTAGCATTCGGGAAATCGTCACTAATTGAATTGATAGGTGCCGCCGTACGCATCGTATCAGCCGCTGACAAATTCGTGATGCGAACCTTTATTTGCCCCCTACGTTGAAGTTGGTCATCAAGCACATGATACCAGCCATTGATGTCACGCCAGCCGTGAGCAAAGAGGCTTAAATCGACACGCAGTTTTCCAACCAGAAGAGCTCCTTTGGGGTTGTCAAATTGCTCACCAGCCCCAAGCGAGCCAAAACCATCGAGACGGTCTCGCTGATTACTGACACACTGCCATACAGACACCTCCAGCGACAAACTGCGCCAATGGATATCCCCTACGCTAAACACGACCCGATAATTCCACTGTGGACATACCCCACCTGTTGCTCCAGTTCTTTCGTCGATATCTGCGCGTACATGTGGAACAGCTCGGCTTACCTCATCGTAAGTCACTCGAAATGTAGCATAGAAACTAGGATATTCCACGTTGGCATCGACAGCATCCATGTTCCGACCTTCTTCGATGCATACCTACGAACAATCAATCATCTTAGTGAGGCCTGGAATGACAGCACTGTGAGTGTAATCCAACATCTCTACTTACCTCGCATGAGTTGTTGATTAGATAAGCGTCAGAGGAGGAATGCTCAGCATGTAAGGCTTCATCTGGGCTAGTTGGGGACATAAGCGGCTGGGTCACTAGCTTCAACTTGGGCTCAGATATGTCTCGACGCGGGCTGTGTGGGAAATGATCGACGAAGCAGTGGACACCCATCCGCGATCCAGAGGGGTCTGTAATTAGGTGACGAAAGGTATATGTTAGTAGTAGGCATGCAACAAGAATCGGAAGGCGCGATTAAGTACCTGTTCCTACACGAATCGGAAACATCCCCTTGACTCCTTGTGGACGAAACAGAACAGCAGCCAGGGGGACTTCTGCGTGGCCAAGCTCATGCAGCTTACTGCAAGTACTGCACCAGACCAATATCGCAACCTCAGCGCACTCCTCCTGCAAGATAGCTACCACTTCCGGGTTTAACACAATTCGGGCTTGCATTCTGAACTCGTTTGATAGATCAATATGGTTGTTTCCATTTGCTGGGAGTGTAATTTGAGAAGAGCGCCAACGTTTGTACCACCTTCCTCTCTCAGTAAAAACCCACGGTCCAGTATTTCGTACATATTCCTCCTTGCTGCCAACGACTTCTTCACGCTCATGAAGCTCGCTTCCCAAGCAAACCACAACATCAAATTGCACGGATCGCATGCCGCCGTTGCTCCTCAAAATCTCCAGGAGGTGAATAGTTGACGGGCTCATCTCACTCGAGGTGCCAATAAGGACTTGATCGTCAAAAAGATGGTTAAAAGCAGCGAGTGATAACAGTTTCAGCGATAGCACGATACTTGCTGGTGGAAGCCGCTTTCTTGCTGACGCAGTTCTGGTATTATAACCGCGGTGCTCAGCGCTGCCATAGCACTCCGAAAATATGTAATCGTCAGGATCGCTCGCTTCATGATCCGGCATGTAAGGTACTATATAATACGAGATTTTCAATGGAAGCACAGTTGGAAGTCGTTGCAGCTCGTCACCTCCACGATCCCATTCGATTGGAACGTCCACACTAACTGGCGATGGATCCACCGTACTGCGCGGTACCGTTCTCTCAGCAACCTTGTATTCAGCAGCATGTTTGCCAATTGTTTCGTAGAGATTGAGTCGTGCCTCGCCCATAATAGTTTCGCGAGATTGAGTTCCAAGGAATCCATTCTCTACGTGCAACGCGAACAACACCTGGCTTTGATGACCAACCACTGGTATATCGTCATGGCTTGTCTTTAAGTGGGTCCCCCTAACGTGGAATGTATGAGCAAATGAGGAGTTTAAGCTCCTATCTGCTGCGTCCCACCATAATACAAATTGCAATCCCATTCCCTTCCGTCCACCAGCCACGTCTGTGGTGCCAGTTAGTACTAGTTGTCCCTGCACCTCACATCCCAACAGTGGGGCAGGCCCCCAACCGCGCTGTTGAGGGTGGCCACTCGCATGAACCTTCTGTTGTATTGAAGATCTCCAGCACTCGCGCACATCGAAGCGTATTTTACGCAAACCAATCCTGTGATCGGAGTCATGGGTACCTTTACCAGCGTCGGGGTCATCGAGATAATTCTGCACCCGCTGTTCGCCAATGTCAATACTTGTGCACTTCTCGTTCGGAGCAATCATTCGTGTGGTTTCTGCAATCGTTGGGGCTGTGAATTGGGAGTCTGATCGGCTATCCTCCGTGGATAACGCTACAACCCTTGCGTCGGTTGCGTCGGTAACGGGGTTTCTCGAGTTTTGATTCATTAGATCATAACGAGGGCGGTCGGGTTGTTTCCGGTACAAAGCTCCACGCACAACACTTTGCAGTCTGACGATGGCTTTAATTGTTGTTGCCCACAAAAGAAGCTGACACACAAACGACAGACCAAGATATTAGGTTAAACTACATCGGTTTAAAGATGTGCGCTGACAACCATACCTGCTCTGCTGTCCCCATAGAAACTCGAACCTGAAGATACCCCGCCACATGTCCTGTAAACGGATTTTCAATCGCGAACTTGCCATCTACACTGGCAATAGGAAGTATTTGCTTCCTGTAGCCCAGCAGATTCACTTCATCACTCCTATTGTGACCACGATCATTTCAATTCAAATAGTAGGTTAGCGACCAATTAAAAGAACAATGGAAGTTCACAGTTGGACGTTCGAACCTGAAAAACTCAGCGAAATCACGTAGAGGCACCTTGGACAGACCCAAAAGTGTAGATTCTGCGTTTGTGTATTGCAACCAGGCTTCAACAATCTAATATCAAAAGCATACGTGAGCAGATGCATCCCATAATCAATGCCAACAAAATGCAGGGCGTACCAGATATCCGTCAGAGAAATATTCGCTGGCATCATAAGCAAAAATTGACTGGAAAACATGGATGCTCCCCATGAAGGCGGCTGACAATGATGGAGTAGAGCCTGGCCAACGACTTGATCTGAGCTTGCGCCTAACTGTCCGCTCAAACTTGATCGATGGTTGCGACATTCTTGTGAATACTGAGGGCACCGAATAATGCAGAGAGATACTTGCCGGTTCTTGCGATGTCACGTTACTATCAACATTTCCTCCGTTGCTGACCGTGATTTTTAATTGATCACAGTTGGATGGTGGTAAGCGATCGATCGCCGCGAAAGGCTTTACATTCGATACGTCATCGATCATCACACCAAACTGGAACAACTCAGAGCCAGCAAACTCGGAGGGGTAATCATTTCCTCTGACCTGATGCTGCACCTGGGAATGCGTTATCGCTGGGGATGATTGAGGATTAGACTTGCCGAAACTCCTATCACCTTGGTACTTCGGGCGAAGATTTTCTTCACTTAGGCTCGAGCTAATCGAAGATAAGTCAAATAAATCAACCTCGCCGTCGTTGGCTTCCCCGGAACTTCCATTTTCGGAGTGTTTGAGAAAACCAGGATCAATTCCGTTGTTGAGTTGTGTCGCACCCCTGTTCTCTCTTGCAACGCTCGGTGCAGGTCGGATATGAGATTTTGAAGCAGGTGACCGTGGCTGATGTTCATCCAATTCCCCCGTAATGCTCGTGAAATCTGAATAGGAGGCCAGCACCTCGCTCTTCTGCTTCGCAGCCAGCTCGTGTGCAACGTTAAAATAACCACCTCCTTCCTCTCCTATACCCGTGTCCAATGCCACTCCCTCCCCATTCTCCTTATCCCTCACAGCTCTCTCCATCGACTGCTGCAGCGCTTTGCCCTTCGCCAGAAGTTTCTGAATCCGCTGGAAATCGTCACTCCGTCCACGCGACTCTACACTCTTCTCCCTTTTCTTCTTCTTCACAACAACCTCTTCCTTCTCATCCAACACAGATATCACCCGTCTATCTGCTTCCTCCACCTCCTCACTCTCCTCGTGTTCTCTGCTCCTCCACCTCGTCTCGTCCGTCCACTGCACGTCGAAGCTCACGGCTAGGTAGCCGAGCACCTCGTCCTGCTCGTGTGCTCCACTGGGCTTGATCTCGCACAGCGCGTTGTCCCTCCTCAGCGCCACCAGCTTCTCCTCCGCAGTCATCACGGCGTTGTCCCTCTCCAGCTCCAGACTGAGTCTGCACTCCCCCACCTTCTTCCTCGCGTCTCGGTCGATCACGTCCAGCGTCAGGTGCCTCATGTCCTCGAAGTATTCCACGAGCTGCGCCGGCTGGACGTTGACCGGGTACTTCATGGCGATGGCTCGGTGACCGCCGCCGCCACCGTCTCCGGACAAGAGACTCGGACGGAAGAGGCTGTCGGGCGCCTGCTCCCCCCACCAACGCACGCGCACGAGCGCCACGC